>MJUU01026889.1:55155-72882 GCA_002080025.1 Modiolus philippinarum | reverse complement strand
AGCATGGCAACACCATCTTAGCATCTTGGGATCTATATCCTATATTATTCAAAATTAATTCTGGTTTATACCAAACATATTTTGATTTGAAAGAAAAGTTCAAAAATGTATTCAGTGTTTTGAATTGTTGTAGATTTGGAATATAAGAAGATTAGACGAAGAAGACGGAGACATCGAGAACCAAGTGTTAGTCCAATATTAATGGTTGATGGAGAGGAGAAACAAATCTCCCCATCTCCTAAACTGGATCCCCATGTTTTATGTCAGGAACCAGATTATACAAATAAATGTTCATTTCTGGGTTCCTTTAGTTTGGGAACAGTAGAAACTGAGAAAAAGAAAGGTAGGTGATACAAAGAATTCAAATTTTGATAACAAGGAATGCAAATGACATGTCCAAAGTTGTTTACCTTGCACAGATTGTCTGTATTTTCCACTGATACTCAAGTAAAAGTATGAACTAGGATTGAAAAGCTACAAATTATTAACAGTCAGAAAGCAATTGTCATAGTCGGCATCTGAAGTTAGACAATGGGTGTTCAAAAGAAGCTCCCATGATCTGAAATGCAAAGTCAATGAAAATTTGTGTTGAAACTGAAAAATTTTGATGAAATATTCATATTGCAGCACAAAGCACCAACCATATTCATTGCTTATTCATATACAAAGAAGTTATTCATATGAACTATGAGTTAGCCTTTACATTATGTGCATGTGTTTTGAGGTTGCTGCATGAATACATACAAGAGCCATGAGGCATAAACAGCTCTTAATTTAGATGAAACCAAATTCTGAAGGTCTCATTGCAGATTTAAATTCGTAGGTAAAAATATATTTTACCACACTGTTAACATCTCACAAACTTCCTTGGTTTTTACTTTGACAACTGTGAGGTTATAAACTTGACTGTTCTTTTATTCAAAAATTAGATTTTGAGCTTATAAAAGTTAAATACATTACAAGGTAAAAGAAAACTTAGTACACACTGAAAGGTGAACTCATTATCATGTCAAGGTATGCCCATAATCCAAATTGATAATCTATGATATTATTAAGCTTTACTTTTATTGGTCAGTAAAAACAGGCTATGAAACATATCCAGCAACAAGTATAGCAGTTGCAATAATTATTATGCATTCTTCATTCAATTTATGATGCATATGAACACGTCAAGTAGTACTTAAGCATAGCAATGCGCAAGTGACATCTTCTCAGTGCCCTGATAATTTCTCGATAGCGTCTAGTGATACTGACATTATCAGTTACTACACATGAAAGGAAACTCATACCTATAATTACTACATATAGGCCATACAAAATTAATTAATTGGTTCTCAGGCCATTTTTCATTGAAACAAATGAGGGAGGGAGGTGATTTTTTTTATCTTTTTATTTGCCAAAAAATAGATGAGGCATCTTTTTACATTGTAAAAACCACCCAAAATGTAGTGAGGGAGGTGATTTTTTATTTTTATTTTATTGAAATGGCAAAAAATAGGGTCAATGAGGGGCTTTTTTCAAGCCTCCAACTAGATGAGGGAGGGTCTGAGAACCTATAAATTTTTTTTACATGGCCTGATATTTCAATTTTGTGTTCATTCATGAGCAGAAACCAAATCAAGTCAGATTTTATGTATTCCATATAGTCTTCAATGATGAACAAGTTCTGAGGCTTGATGTAATGCACAAAGCTTTTGGAATCCTTGATACAGTACTTTTCAATGATGAGAGGAAATCAAACACAGCAAGCTCCGAGTCCTGTCTATGCCATTACCGTATTCCTCGTATTAAGCGTCCCTGCCACTGTAAGCACCCCCACCCTTAATTTCTTTTGAAATCCTCAAGTGTCCCCTCAAAATTCCAACTAAAAACCGTAGTTTCCGTATATATTTCATACGTTTTCCGTCATTGATTTTTGTCTCGCCTGCGACGAATGTCGCGAGGCGAGACATAGCAACCATAGATTCCGTCGTCGGCGTCAGTGTCGTCGTCAACATTTGGTTAACCCAAATGTTAAACTTTTTTTGAACTTCGATAACTTTCTGAAATCTTGCTCAATAGCAATGAATTTTTGACGCAATATTCAGTACAACTTCAATATTGAATCCCAAGTATACTTTTGAAAAAAAATTAATTCCAATTTTCCCGTATTTTGCCATTTGTTGGACTTAGTTTTTTTGAAGAAATATTTTTTGTTTCCACTATATCTCAACACGTACATGCCAGATGATGATTGGTAATTGATTACATCTTTAGTAGTAAGGGCTATTCCATTAAAAAGGATGTACCAGGGTCGGAAGGCAGAAAATGAAATTCTTGTGGGTTCTTGTCCATTTTGTATCATATTGCTATACTCATATTTGTCCATTACCCTTGGTTGTGGGGTATAAGAAAATTGCCTTCCGACCCTGGTACATGCATTTTAATGGAAAAGCCCTAACCTACATCCATACCAGAATTATGTCACCTTGACCTATATTTTCCGCATCAATGAATTTGACTAAATTTTCACTTTGATCCATAATATCAACAAAGTTTAAACAAATTGGAACTTAGGAAATTTATTTTTGGCATAGAATTGTTGCATGTAGTCTATAGATAAGCAATAAACTTTCAGGATTTTATTCTGGTTCCATCTTTGGTAAATTTCCTGAAAATGTCCAAGACTTAACAATTTTTGAAATTTTTGCATACAATCAAATATTTTAGCAATTTTTCATACCAGACATATTTCTGAAACTTAATAATAAAAAATATGGTTCCAATTTCGGTAAATTTCCTGCAACTCTCAAAGACCAGCAGTTTTTGGGAATTCTTGTTCGCAACCATGCTTTTTGGATCAATTTTAGTAAAAACAATTTTTTTTCAAAAGTTACATTTCAAAAATTTTTTATTCCAATTTTGGTAAATTTCCTGAAACTCTCAAAGACAATCAATTTTTGGGAATTCTTGTAGGCAGCAATGCTTTTTGATTGAATTTTAGTATAAACAAACTTTTTCAATGTTTAGATTTCAAAAATTTTTATTCCAATTTTGGTAAATTTCCTGATACTCTCAAACTGAGTCAAAGATGAGCTATTTTTTGAAATTCTTTTTAGCAACCATGCTTTTTGGATGAATTTTTGTCAAAACTTATATTGCCATTGGTTAGATTTCAAAAATTTTGGTTCCAATTTTGGTAAATTTCCTGATACTCTCAAAGACCAGTTATTTCTTAGAATTTTTAGTAACAACATCTTAATAATAGGCCAAATTATAATGAAAGCATAGTGAGCAGGCGAGACACCAGGTTCCGCGGAACCTTTATGAATTATTATTTTATCAATTGCGCATGCATATGCTATAATTAAATTATCATGTTTTTCGTTGGCATTTTGGGATCAACTACTGACCCTCCTTATTCTTTTCTTCCATTTGTCAAAGATTTGGATAGTTGGAGCATTTTTACATTGATTACATTGTGTATATATGTCGAAGTTATGAAAGAAGAATTTCGTTACAAGAGCTTAATTTTTGAAATGGTTTTTGTCCTACATAATAAGTGCCCCCTTTTCAAATTTTCTAAGCACCCTGGGCAGTTAATATGAGGAATACGGTAATAGAAATTGTCTTTGTTGACTAAATATCTCTCGTTTCCCTGTTGGTCGGATCATTGTTACAAAACATATAGGCTTACTAACATGACTAAATATCTTATTTGATTGTAGGGTCAGCCATTAAAAGAAAACAGGACAGGAAGACTGAAGAGCATTCTGGGAAAAAAGTTCCAAAAACTAATAGAACTGAAAAAGTCAAATTGTTTCCAAATAAAAATGGTGATAAGACACTAAGTCAGGAATTTGCCCAGGAATTTCATAATTCAGTTTTACAAAGTACTCAACAAAAACAAATCAACGGCAGATTAGGTATGTTTATGTAGTTATTAAAAACATACAGTGGAAGTGTTAAAACCAAGCCCTGAACAAACTGGACATCTAGATCGAGATTTATATTCTGACCTATATCTGTGGTAAAGCTTAGCAAATGCAATGAAAACATTTATTTGATTTTGGCGGAACAGATAAATTCCCTGCACCTCTCAGAAAATCATTGCTATCACTGTAGTGATATTTGTTTATTAGATGACACGATACTGTTTAAATGCTTTTCAATCCTTCTGTAAATTTCTATTGTATAGTTGGGTAAATATGGAAAAGCATTCATAGAACCATGAATGAAATAAGATGTTGCATAAGTAAAAATTATTTACATACCCTTAAATATGAACAAATGTGAAAAGGGAGGTTCAATAATGTGTTGTATATATTTAGATATTAATACATCAGCATGTGAAATTGATACAGAATATTATCAGGTATCTAAAATTATTGGATTAAAATTTATACCGTGGGAATTACAAAATGTAAACACTTTGTATTCTCATGCCATTTTAAGATATTCTGTTTCAAATCTGTCCAAGATATGATATGCTGAAAGTTGAGAACAGGGGAAGTATAAGTGAGCATTTGCAGAGTGGCCAAAGATTTTAATGGAGGACATTCAGGAAAACTAATAAAAAGCTGCATGAAGATTGCGAAAAATTGTCATTAGTGCATCAGATTGTATAAATAACATGATTTCTGTTGCAGGTCTGAGTTGTGACCAAACTGGTGAAAGCAGCAACACTTCAAGAATATCCCAGGATTCATCAGCAGATAAAATTCCTAAATGGCCAGGCATCGATATCTTAATGGAATCTTATCAGAGATACCAAGAAGGTATAGAATTTACATATCTGTGAACTGTCAAAAGGCTTATTGAAATTAGAGTATAAAATTTGATCTCAATGTTATATGTCCATGGATTTCAAACATCTTTGCTTTTTTTTTTTGGTCATATCATGGTATTATTGTGAGTGAATTTTTTTCCTTATTCTGCTTTTTGAAATTACCTCTCTCAAATAATTGAAATTTTCCTAATTCAGTCATGTTGATTGTGAAATCAAGATTTTGATAGGCTAGGAGAGAATTTTTTTTTAATCCCTGCAAAATATCAAATAAAAAAATTTGGTTGTCATTTGTTTTACTTCCATAATAAAATGCAGACTACCGTATTTTTCTTACTAAAGGTCGATATTTTTTTTTCTGAAAAGTCCTGCCCTCGACCTATCCAACGAAGTCGACCTATCTAAGGCTTAATAAAAAAAATCTGATGTCTGTGTAAAATGTTAATGCATCAAAAACGTCAATGTGAGTGATAAATATGATTGACAATTTTCTTTTTTGTTGTAGGTGCCATTCGTAGGTTGAAGATACTAACCTGGTGTTTTATTTTGTTTTTATATTATTAAAACAGTGTTAATAAAGATATTTTTCACGTATTTTGTCTTTTTTATTGACCTACATTTTGAATGGGAAGTTTGGGTTAATACGTTAATAATGGAATCGTAACCGTAAAACCTGATACAAATCCGGGATTATCGATCTTTTGTACAATACTGAAAAATTGTTTCAGGGTTATAAACAGTTTGGGCATGAAAATTGTTTGCAAATATGATTGTATTTCATAATTCACTTGAGTTGTTATATTAATTAGGTGAATATCGATCTTGTTTCATATTTACCGCCTTCTTTTTATACGACCGCAAAAATTTTTTGCGGTCGTATATTGGTATGGTGCTGTCATCGTAGTCGTCGTCGTCGTTGTCGTTGTCGTCGTCGTCTGTAGACACTTTAGTTTTTGGTCAATAACTTTAGTTCCAGTAGATCAATCCTTATGAAATTTATACAATAATGTTCTTTGGTACAAAAGGAAGGCTTGGCTCAGTTTTGGTCATTGTTGCCCCATCCGTTTTTAAAAAAGGGGCCAAAAAGGGTTAAATTGGGTGTTTTCACATGTTTGTCTATAGAATCTTTATTATTAATCGGATTTTTATGGGGTTTCTTTCAGTGTGCTCCTGAGGAAATTTCCAATCTGAAATATGTCAACAGATTTAACGTAGCATGTACCGCTCACGAGATAAATGGGGCCCAACAGGGGCAAATCTCCAAAAAAATAATTTTTTTATTTTAAGTCCGATTTTGATGCAGTTTTTTTTAATGGATTCCTTGTGAAAAATGAATATGGCGCTCAGCTATTAGATTTTTATACGACCGCAAATATTTTTGCGGTCGTATAATGGTATGGTGCTGTCGTCGTCGTCGTTGTCGTCGTCGTCGTTGTCGTCTGTAGACACTTTTGTTTTTGGTCAATAACTTTAGTTTCAGTTGACCAATCCTTATGAAATTTTAACACAATGTTCCTTGGCATAAAAGGAAGGCTTGGCTTAGTTTTGGTCATTGTGGCCCCACCCGTTTTTTTCTTTCAGTGTCCTCCTGAGGAAATTTTCAATCAGTAGTATGGCAACGGATTTCACGTGGCATGTACCGTTCACGAGATAAATGGGGCCCAAAAGGGGCAAATTTCAAAAATTTTAATTTTTTTATTATTAGTCCGATTTTGATGCAGTTTTTTGCGTTTGATTCCTTATGAAAAATTAACTTAGCGCTGCACCATTAGATTTTTGATAACTTGTTTCTTTTTCAAGCTATGAGGGGCCCAATGGAGCAAAATTGCAAACATGCAGAATACCTAAAATTTCTATTTTTCATCCGATTTCAATGGGACTTTTTTCTTTAGATTCCTCACATTGTAGGCTTTCAGTAGTATGTCAACAGATTTGGTGTAGCTCTTACCGTTTCCGAGGTATTAGGGGTCAAAGGGGCCAATATTGCAATTTTTAGAAATATGTAAAATCTTTATTTTACATCAGATTTTGATGGGATTTTTTCTTTGGATTCCTCTCAGTGCAAGCTTTCAGAAGTATGTAAATGGATTTGATGTAGCTCTTACTGTTTCTGAGCTATAAGGGGTCAAAGGGGTCAAAATTGCAATTATTAGAAATATGTGAAGTCTTTATTTTTCATTAGATTTTGATTGGATTTTCATCTTTAGATTGTTCTCATTGTAAGCTTTCAGTGATATGGCAGTATATTTTGTGTTTCTCTTTGGTTTCCAAGCTATAAGGGGTCAAAGGGGCCAAATTGTGATATTTCAAAATATGTGAAATCTTTATTTTTCATTGGATTTCAACCTGAGTTTTTTCTTTGGATTTCTCCAAAGAGCAATTCGACCTATCGTCCCCATCGACCTTAAGTCCAAAAAATATGGTAATTTTAATAAGCACCTTGGATCGGCATTATTTTATAGGCTTGTTCGCGAATCCAATCAGTGACGTCACAAAATTTTTTGGTTGGCAAAACTGTTTTTCAGGAATAAATTGCATTGTATAGCAATGGGGCAGAATTTTATTTTTTAAATAACTTTTTACATACTAGTCCGATTTTGGATCTGTAACCTTGAGATTTTCATATTTTTTCTACCGATTTACTTTTTAGCTCGCCGGGACGAATGTCCGGAGAGCTATTGTCATACCCCCGGTGTCGGCGTCGGCGTCAGCAAAACTTTAACCTGGCTTGTGGAATTGAGACCTGAATAGCTAGGATGTTGATATTTGGTATGTGACTTCCTTGTGATGAGAGCTTTCTTCTGGTACTATACTTGTAAACATTTTGACCTTGACCTTGCCCCTAGGGCAATTTTTAAAAAACTTTAACCTTGCCTCTAGAAGGTAGGCTTTCAGTGGTAGGGCGTTTATATTTGGTATCTGAGAGCTTTCTTCTGGTACCATACTTGTAGACATTTTGACCTTGACCTTGCCCTGAAGGCAATTTTCCAAAAACTTTAACTTTGCCAACAGAAGGTAGGCTTTTAGCGATAGGGTGTTTATATTTGGTAACTAACTTCCCTTTGATGAGTGCTTTCTAGTGGTACCATATTTGTAGACATTTTGACCTTGACCTTGCCCCAAGGGCAATTTGTTAAAAACTTTAACCTTGCCTCTTAAAGGTAGGCCTTCAGTGGTAGGGTGTTTATATTTTGTTTGTAACTTCCTTATGGTGAGAGCTTTCTTGTGGTACATATTTGTAGACATTTTGACCTTGACCTTGCCCTGAGGGCAATTTTTTTTCAAAACTTTAACTTTGCTTCTAGAATTAAATTGTTTAGGGGTTGGGTCTTCATGTTTGGTATGTGACGTTATTTTGATGAGAGCTTTCTAATGGTACCATATTTGTAGACATTTTGACCTTGACCTTGCCCTGAGGGCAATATTTCAAAAACTTTAACTTTGCTTCAAGAATTAAGTTGTTTAGTGATTGGGTGTTTATATTTGATATGTGATGTGACTTTCTTGTGAAGAAAGCTTTCTATTACTTTCGAATTTATTGTGTATTGAGGTTACTGGAATCCCCGGCGAGCTATGTTGTCTGCTGACAACTCTTGTTCTAAATTTCCTCTGAATAATTTGAAATGTGTATTTCAAATATTTGGAAATTGTAAAAAATTTGAATACTTTACAAATACATCAATTAGATCAAATGAAAATAATCAAATATAGAAAATTTCTATACCCTGTTAAACTGTAAAATTTCTTCAATTCGAATCAAAAGAAATTATCAAATTACCTTTAAAAACAAAACCATACAAGTTAATTGAAAATGACATTTTATGACCCTTATTAATGATTACGATTTCTTGCCAGCCAAAAGGCTCATATCGAGGTTGTGACGTCACGGCGAATAAGCCTATTGTGATACGATTTCTGCTTTCCCAGCTTAGTATTTCCACATATAGCAAATATAGTCTATTTGTGACATAATGGTTATTTTGCAAATGAACTGAAATGCATGGATCTCTATTCTCATCTACCGGCAAAACTGTATCACTGTAAAAATCAAAGAGTAAGCGCTTTGAGTTTAAAATTGGTTAAGAAAATAGATACGTTAGAGCTAATAATGAAATTATTTAGAAGCTTTAAAGACGTATTAGAAATTAACCAGGAGTTGAGCTTTGTCTAAGGGAGATAATTGTAATTCATCAAATTTCTAATTCAATGTGCACCAGTGCTCGAGAACAAGTAGGCAATGGGCTGATGATACAGTCCTGGACAATGCATGTATCACGTAACTGATATGTATGTCTGAAAATGTGCAATGTTAAATTTAGCTATTGATCTCCAATTTCATTGGTAAACATAAAAAAAAAAAACAAAACAAAACAAAAAAAACAAAAACCTTGTTTACTATATTAAAAACATATTTTGTTGATTATTTGATTTAAGCTTGATAAACAGGTGTATAAAACAAAAGAAATTTGTATGCTTTGAATTCTTGATTTACTTTCAGAGTTTAAAATGGAAAAGACAATGTTAAAGGACAGATGTCGGAATCTACAATCTTCTAATCAGGATCTCAATAAAAAGGCAGAGGATCTCAGTAGGAAAATGTCTGTACGTATAATTATCTGATAATATTATTATCACTGTCGTCAGATTTAATGGAAGTGTGGCATCTCAAACCCTCAAGTTTATTAAACCCTGACTCGATAAAGAATGTGTTATTCTGCATTCACCTTGTCAGCTCGTCCCTTGATCCTATGTTTGTTCACTATTGATTTGTTGATATGAATCTGCTATTGTCAGTTCTACTGGCCATTACTTCCCTTGGCAGATAAAATGTGTGCAACTTCTTACTTATATGGAAGTTATCTTGAAAAAAATCTGGAATTCTATATACTGGACTATAATTGTAAAATTTAATTAAACTTAACAGAGTTAGATAAATCTAGATTAAACTTTTTGCCAGGGATAATGCTACTTTAGTATTTAGAGCTGCTTGGTGGCTTTGTTTCCCTCCTGGTGGCTTCATAACTCATCACCATAATTTGAAATCATGTTAATAATTTTTATTCCAAATTGAAAGGGTTCCATTTTGACCAATGTTAAATCGGTCATTTGTTTTTACTTATGTATGTTATGTTCTGATTGTTAACTACGTAATTATTTAATTTTATTTAATGTTGGAGATATAATTATGATATATTTTTTGTTAATTTTAGGATTCAATAGAAAAGAAGAAATTACAGGAAGAAAGTCGATTAAAAAATCAAGGTGCAATAGCCAGTTTAAAACAGATTCTAAAAGACATGAAATGAATTGTTACTAGGGTGGAAACTCTGACTGCAATTTTTATATGTATTATGTAGTCATTCCTATTTAGTGGGAAATGAAATATTGTTAATGTTTTTTTTTTCATTTTTAAAGACCAAATTACTTGTACTTATTGTTGATATATTCTTAAAGAATAGAATTACGATACAAATTTTGCATAATATGTAATGAGGTCTCAAAATTATTGTAATTAATAACATTATGTATTTTGATAACGGACTACTGGTTAGTCTATACTTATATTATTGATTTGATTCTCATGTTATTATGTATCACATTGAGTTTAGTCAAAAGATAGGGTATGACTGAGAAGGGAGAAAATGATTAGTTCATCATTGGATTATCTCACTTTTCCAAGTTAGTTTTATGGTCAAAGTAAGATTATTTTAAGGATGGTCACTCCTCAGGTTTTTGAAACTGTCTCTGACTTTCGGAATTCTCTTATTTTATCCATTATGACGCATTAAAAACTATTTTGCACACTGACTCCCACTTTTCTTTTAAAAATATGATAGTATACATCTTCAATAGACTTCGGACAAAATTTGGTGAAATTCTTGATATTCCTCCATTGCATTTCAAATGTTAATTACTGTAATGCAAAGTGAATGAAAAGTCTAGAGAAGTTCGGTTTCCTGCCAAAATTTCAGGCGTTTAAATCTCAAACGGCCACACTGACCTATCAATATTTTTTGCTTAAAATGATGTATGATCCATATTCTAATTATTAAAAATAATAATTTAAAATCCTTGATATGATAAACTTAAGGAGTGACCATTAAGGAGTGACCATCCTTAATTCAATATCGATATGATGATTAAATTAACTTCCCCTGACTAGAAATTACTAGCTCTGTACAGGGAGACAATCCACTCACATTTCTTATTTGCTATGAAACAAGAGTTATGCCTCTTGATTTATGTAAGACATTAATCATTTGCTTAACTAAATAAGATGCACCTAGCTAACAATTTAAATAGTGAAGGTAAACAAAAAGGCAAAGGGAACTATTTACTTGCCTTTGTTATGTTTTGTTATCACTGTGACTTAGATTCCCATCCACATTATCCATAAGGAAGGGGGGATATTTTAATTTGGTTTGAAGAGAAATTCACGTCATATTTCTTTAATTTAAAGAAAAATTTGGGCAGATAGGGATGAGAATGTAGATATTTCTTTATTCTGGCATTACTTGGCGTAACTGATAAAACATTTTGTGTTAAAAAGTTACACATTGTATTTTACAGTCACTTCTTTGGAGCGAGTCTAGTTAAGGTGGTATGGGGTCTAAAAATTGTCAGATAGAATTTTCTGATATTTTCATGACTTACGCTTTCTTATTGGGGCATACAAAAGAAAAAATAAAAATTGGGGTCACCGACCATATAAGCATGAAATCTGTCATCTAAATATAAGCTTTAGCTGGTTAAAATGATAGGGAAAATAAGTATATTTTAGCAAAATTGTAATTTATTTCAGTTACATTAGATAGATTTTTATTAAATTTGGTAAATTACTAGCTAATATACTTTATTTCAACTTTTATGAAAAAATGTTTAGGGTAAACTAATTTTTGAATAAATGGTAAAAAACTGATTTTTCCCCTATTATTTCTATAGAAATTATCGCCCCTTAATAGAACAGAAGTTTGTTGAATAGGTTAGTTACCCGATAAAAGTGGCATATTTGATCAAATTTAACAAGTATAAAACATCAAAAATGATTTCGCCAACATTCAAATAGTGAATTCCATTTTGTCAGATGCACAGTTTTAAACCCTTTACACCTTAAATTCATGGTATGATTGTGAGTGTAGGTAAATACATGGTATATTGTAAACATAGTTAAATACCTTCAATGATTGTGAGTCTAGTTAAATTCATGATAGGATTGTGAGTGTAGGTAAATACATGGTATGATTATAGAATTGTGCTTTTACATCACAGTTGTTTTATATATACTTTGCATGATTTTTTTTCTAATACATTTTTTCATCTTAGAAATCATGTTATTCTCTATTTCTATGAACAAATTTTTATGATATATATTCACTGCCATCTTTTTGTCTATAATACTTTGCAAGGATTCATATCGTTTTATGTCATTGAAGAGAAAACACTTTTTCAAAAATTCAAACAAAAAAGTGTTTTGAAGATAAAAAATCTAAGCTTGAATTCAGAAATTGTGATAATTTGTTGTTCTTTGGACTGTTTTTTTTTAGGGGGGGAGGAAGGGGAGGGGGTTCAGGTTAAATTGAATCTCAGGGAAAATTGACATATATATTGCTTGCATATTCAATTTTCAGTCTTAGAGGAAACACTGATAATTCATCTATCAGGGATTTTTTTGTAGCATAATGAATACAGTCAGGCATATAATTTATAGGCCAATAAAAGAATAGTTCAAAATTGTGCAAATCATAGATTGATTATCAGATATCAAAATCAGTTATGAATCCAAAGAGTTATCAAACATTTATAGAAAGGTGCTTATACTATTTCATAAAGATGAATTAATAGGAAACTTCACTTCAAAGTGATGTATTTGGTAGATCTGACCATATGATGCATATTTATGTTTAGTATTTCCATGTTATCATAACTGTTGTTCGCAAATACCCACAAAATTCCATAATTTCATCAAAATCTAAAGCCAAGAATTCAAAACAAATATTTTGTTCAATTTTGAAAAAAGGAATATAATTTTAACAATTACCCATGCAAACCATTATTCAAATTTAGAAGAAAATGAACAACAGTTCAAAATAAAAAAACTTTCAAGGGCCAATAAAGTTAAAGTATGAGGTGATGAGGATATCAAATTTGTTTTAGATGTCCTAAAAAGATTTTGCTTAAATTTCAAAACTTTTGTAAGTATGGCCATGGAAAAAAAAAATTGGTTCTCAGGCCCTCCCTCGTCTAGGTTGAGGCTTGAAAAAAGCCCCTCATTGACCCTATTTTTTGCCATTTCAATAAAATAAAATGAAAAATCACCCCCACTACATTTTTAGTGGTTTTTACAATGTAAAAAGCTGTTTCATCTATTTTTTTGGCAAATAAAAAGATTAAAAAAAATCACCTCCTTCCCTCATCTGTTTCAATGAAAAATGGACTGAGAACCAATTTATTAACTTTGTATGGCCTAAACTCTTTATACAAAGTATGCACATATTCTTTACATGTCGTAAAAAGATATGTACATATTTCATTAGGGATAAAGCTGGAGAAATTTGAAATTCTGCTGAAAATCTCAAAACTTTTGTAAGTGGACCCTTTACAAAAATTATGCTAACATTCTTTGCATTAATTAATTAAGATATTGAGGTCATACAAAAACTTTCCTATATACATAAACCATTTACTGGTTCGACCATTATACATTGCAAATAATACATAATGCTGGTATGTATTCAATACTGGTTCAACCATTATACATTGAAAATAATACATAATGCTGGTATGTATTCAATACTGGTTCAACCATTATACATTGCAAATAATACATAATGCTAGTGTGTATTCAATACTGGTTCAACCACCATACATTGCAAATAATACATAATGCTATTGTGTATTCAGTCTTATTTATCATGATTATATTATATTCATTAAATCTATACGATAATCTGTTTTGCAGCTGTATAGCATATCATGTCTCTTTTAATAAAATACTATTTACACTGTTTGGTATTATTCTCTTGACTCAGCAAACGCCATTAGATCATTCTGTAGGCTAGGACAGTGTTGTCATATTCTATAGGCTAAAAAATGCTATCTTATTCTACAGGCTAGGACAGTGCCATCTTATTCGATAGGCATAGACAACACAAACTTCTTCAGGCTAGGGCAATGCTATCTTATTGATAGGATATGACAACACCCTCTTATTCTACAGGCTAGGTTAAAGCCCTCTTATTCTACAGATTTGGACAACGCTCTCTCATTCTACAGGCTTTGACAACACCCTCTTATTCTACAGGCTAGGTTAAAGCCCTCTTATTCTACAGACTTTGACAACGCCCTCGCCCTCTTATTCTACAGGCTTGGACAACACCCTCTTATTTTACAGGCTAGGTTTAAGCTCTCTTCTTCTACAAACTTGGAAACGCCCTCTTATTCTACAGGCTTGGACAACGCCCTCTTATTCTACAGGCTTGGACAATGCCATCTTATTCTACAGGTTGGAACAATGCTATCTTATTCTACAGGCTTGGATAACGCCATCTTATTCTATAGGCTTGAACAATGCCATCTTATTCTACAGTCTTGGACAGTGCCATATTATTCTACCTGCTGGAACAATGCCATGTTATTCTACAGGCTTGGACAACGCCTTCTTATTCTACAGGCTAGGTTAAAGCTCTCTTCTACAAACCTCCAAACACCCTCTTATTCTACAGGCTTGGACAACGCCCTCTTATTCTACAGGCTTGGACAATGCCATCTTATTCTACAGGCTGGAACAATGCCATCTTATTCTACAGGCTTGGATAACGCCATCTTATTCTATAGGCTTGAACAATGCCATCTTATTCTACAGTCTTGGACAATGCCATATTATTCTACCGGCTGGAACAATGCCATGTAATTCTACAGGCTTGGATAATGTCTTCTTATTCTACAGGCTAGGATAATGTCATCATATTCTACAGAATAAGACAAAGCCATCTTTTTCAGGCCAGAACAAAGCCATCTTATTCTACAGACTAGGACAACGCTATCTTATTCTACAGGATAAACAAAGCAACCTTATTCTACAAGCTAGGAAAAATGCCATCTTATACTATAGGCTGTGACAATGCTTTCATATTCTTTAAGATTGGGCAATGCCTCCTTATTCTACAGGCTAAGACAAAACCATCTTATTCTACCGGCTGGAAACAACGGCAGTAGAATACCGAAGGAACAAAGGAGTGAAATTTACAAAAATCGAAGTCCAAAGACACGGCCAAAACGAGAACACAGAAAACAATGACTGGAACAATGGCTGGACCAATGCCATTTTATTATATAGGCTAGAACATTGTCGTCTTATTCTATGGACTGGGACAATGCCATCTTATTATATAAGCTGGAACACTGTCATGTTATTATATAGGCTGGAACATTTTATTCTACATGCTAGGTTAAAGCTGTCTTTTTCTACAGACTAGGACCATGCCATCTTAATCTACTAGGAAAATATAGGTTGGGACAATGCTATATTATTCTATAGGCTGAAACAAGGCCATCTTATTCTACAGACTAGGTTAACATCATTATCGATAGGCTGGTACAATGCCATCTTATTGTGTAGGCTGTTACAATACCATCTTATTATATAGGCTAGAACATTGCCATCTTATTCTATAGACTGGGACAATACCATCTGATTTTACAGACTAGGTTAACATCTTAACCTCATCTCTATCTATAGGCTTGGCCAATGTCATCTCATTATATAGGCTGGAACAATACCATCTTATTCTACATGCTAGGTTAAAGTTGTCTTTTTCTACAGGTTAGGACAATGCCATCTTATTCTACAGGCTAGGACAATGCCATCTTATTCTACAGGCTAGGACAATGGCATCTTATTCTTTAGGCTTGAACAATGCCGTTGCATTCTTTAGGATCTAGTCGCAGAAGGGATCCGATCCCCTTATAAAAATATGCTTACATAAACATAACGATGTAGCTGCTGTTTCCAGTTGTTTCTTTCGATGAAAATAATTTTATGCACTAGTATTGTTGTGTCCATGTGTCCCCGGGCACAAACTGAATGCAAACTAATTTTTGCGCCGAAACCAGGACACATCTAGGATCCGTCATGGGTCCTCTTATGATTTGATGCTGTGATTTTTATTTTCATACCCCGTGCAAGGCTGCAGTTGTTTTTATCTCGCCTGGCTATAGTCAGGATGAGCTTTTGCCGTCCCTGGCGTCCGTATTCCGTTCGTCGTTAACTTTTTATTCAAACATCTCATCTGAAACCACAAAGCCAATTGGAATCAAAATTGGCCACAATAGTCATTGGGTGGTCCCCTTCAAAGTTTATGAATTTAACCACTTTTCATAATTCTTCGATAAATTGATGAGGGGGGGCCGGAGGGGGTCTGATCCCGGAATCCCGACTTTATTTTTTCTAAATCCCGAAATCCCGAACTACAAAGAAACTTAAAGACTGATGAAATCCCGATTCCCGGTGAATAAATTTCCCGAAATCCCGGGCTTAAATCATAAAAATCCCGAAATCCCGGGGTTAAAAACATCCAATCCCGACATCCCGAAAAAGGGCCGACCCCCCTCATTGATGATGATGATGATGATGATAAACAGATCTCTGTTGTTTTATCTTTGTATTTAGCACAATAGGATATAACTTAGATAATCGTCCAGCATTGATGACCCCATCTTCAAACATGGCAAGCACGATCTGCTTGTAAACTTCCAGACTTGTCCATGAGGAACTGAATGACTTCCTTTTATAACTTCTTTTTTCCAACTCTAACCATAGGAAACAGTCGAACTCTAACCATAGGAATCCAGTTGGCACCAGTCTTCTTTTGTAATCTTTGGTAACAACTGGGAAACCAGTTCAAGCCAATGTTACTCGAGGTTAAAGTTGAAAATAACAAACAAAAAAAAATGCAACAACACCAAGGTGGATCACAATGATACAGTTACTATAAAGCAACAAACACCTACAATGGTGGATCAAAGTGATGCAGTTGCTAACTAAACAAAGATTAAAACAATAAAACACTTAGACATGTACAAGAATTCGTTCGGCACAGTGGGGCGCACAAAGATGGACGACACCAGATATCTCGATAAATTTTTATATGAATTTATACAGGACTTCGCTTTCAAACAAGAAATTCAAGTACTTATTTTGAAAATTTCGTTTCGGCGTTCATCAGAGTTGGAACTTTAAAAAGTTATCTTTATATTGATGCTTTTTCAAATTAAATCGGTTTACTAAAAGACCGGTCACTTTTACTTCGAAAATTACTAGTAAAATTGGCCACTTTCTACGTATATTCCAGCTTAATTTCAAGTCAGTGCATCATTTCAATCTTTAATTTAAAATGCTTCTAGTTACAACTCAAATTGGGCGTTCATACCACTGGAAACTAGAAATAATGCCGTTTACTAGGATATTTTTTATTTCAAAATAAAATTAATTTATCACCGGTCACTTTAAGGTTCAAAATGATGAAATTTTCAATAAAATGCAAAAAAAAACCACACTACCCCCGCTGTGTGTAAATTATATCAATATCGGGTGTTAATTGTGTCATTAATATGATAACATTAAACACATGTATTTGGATGTTAGGAATAACTTAAAATTGAACTTTTTATGGCCAATGATGCAGGCGGGTTATATTTCGTGCATTTTATAAAACATGGTTGAAACAAATATATAGTGAAAACTTCTTACATTTTTTGTCGACTTCTCTAGCCGCAAGAGTCTTCTATATTTTCATTAGGGGACGAACATTTAATTTGTGTGTGTGTTTGGGGGGGGGGGGGGTCTTGGGCGATTTTGTAAATAAAATAATTTAATTTGGATGCCTGTAAAAATATATATTTTAACGTACTTGTTACGAAGTTATGAAAGTAAATAATTCAATTTTGATTTTGAGAATTTAAAT
>MJUU01026889.1:42354-54420 GCA_002080025.1 Modiolus philippinarum | reverse complement strand
TTTCCGAGCTACAAGGGGTCAAAGGGGCCAAAAATGCAATTTTTCTCAATATGTCAAATCTTTATTTTTCATCGGATTTCGATGGGATTTTTTTCTTTGGATTCCTCTTGATGGGTATTTCAACGGATTTTGTGTAGGTCTTACCGTTTCCGAGCTACAAGGGGTCAAAGGGGCCAAAAATTGCAATTTTTCTAAATATGTCATATCTTTATTTTTCATCAGATTTCGATGGTTTTTTTTTTCTTTAAATTTCTATGTCTGTAAAGTTTTAGTTGATAGTACATATTGTGCATAGCTCTTACGGTTTTTTATCAGTAAGTAATCAAAAGGGTTGATTTTTTCCCTGTTTTGTTTCTAGCTAATAACTGTGTCTAGCTTCTTTTTGTGTCCATCTAATTATTGTGTCAAGCTCTTTACTGTGTCCACATTCACTTTAAAAATTTCAGTGGTCGACATGCTGCGGTCGTATCATGCTGCGCTCGGCGTAGCCCTTTATTCTACAGGCTAGGACCATGCCATCTTAATCTACTAGGAAAATATAGGTTGGGACAATGCCATATTATTCTATAGGCTGAAACAAGGCCATCTTATTCTACAGACTAGGTTAACATCATTATCGATAGGCTGGTACAATGCCATCTTATTGTGTAGGCTGTAACAATACCATCTTATTATATAGGCTAGAACATTGCCATCTTATTCTATAGACTGGGACAATGCCATCTGATTTTACAGACTTTCATATTCTTTAAGATTGGGCAATGCCTCCTTATTCTACAGGCTAAGACAATACCATCTTATTTTACCGGCTGGAAACAACGGCAGTAGAATACCGAAGGAACAAAGGAGTGAAATTTACAAAAGTCGAAGTCCAAAGACACGGCCAAAACAAGAACACAGAAAACAATGACTGGAACAATCCAATGGCTGGATCAATGCCATTTTATTATATAGGCTAGAACATTGTCGTCTTATTCTATAGACTGGGACAATACCATCTTATTATATAAGCTGGAACACTGTCATCTTATTATATAGGCTGGAACATTTTATTCTACATGCTAGGTTAAAGCTGTCTTTTTCTACAGGCTAGGACCATGCCATCTTAATCTACTAGGAAAATATAGGTTGGGACAATGCCATATTATTCTACAGGCTGAAACAAGGCCATCTTATTCTACAGACTAAGTTAACATCATTATCGATAGGCTGGTACAATGCCATCTTATTGTGTAGGCTGTAACAATACTATCTTATTATATAGGCTAGAACATTGCCATCTTATTCAATAGACTGGAACAATGCCATCTGATTTTACAGACTAGGTTAACATCTTAACCTCATCTCTATCTATAGGCTTGGCCAATGTCATCTCATTATATAGGCTGGAACAATACCATCTTATTCTACATGCTAGGTTAAAGCTGTCTTTTTCTACAGGCTAGGACAATGCCATCTTATTCTACAGGCTAGGACAATGGCATCTTATTCTTTAGGCTTGAACAGTGCTGTTGCATTCTTTAGGATCTAGTCGCAGCAGGGATCCGATCCCCTTATAAAAATATGCTTACACAAACATAACGATGTAGTCGCTGTTTCCAGTTGTATCTTTCGATGAAAATAATTTTATGCACTAGTATTGTTGTGTCCATGTGTCTGAATGCAAACTAATTTTTGCGCCAAAACCAGGACATATCTAGGATCCGTCATTGGTCCTCTTATGATTTGATGTTGTGATTTTTATTTTCATACCCCGTGCAAGGCTGCAGTTGTCGCCTGGCTATAGTCAGGATGAGCTTTTGCCGTCCCTGGCGTCCGTATTCCGTTCGTCGTTAACTTTTTATTCAAACATCTCCTCTGGAACCACAAAGCCAATTGGAATCATAATTGGCCACAATAGTCATTGGGTGGTCCCCTTCAAAGTTTATGAATTTAACCACTTTTCATAATTCTTCGATAAATTGATGATGATGATGATGGATTTCGAGACGTTTTGGCCCCAAAACACTTCGGTCATATGAAATTTCGGCCATGTGTAATTTCGGACTTGGACGTTTCGGCCCTGTCATGAGTATGTGCTAGAAAGTTTTACAAATCCGTAAAAACTTTATGAATGATATAAAAAATAGCCTATTACTTTTTGTGAACAGAGTTCGGCGTTAGTTTGGATATGATTGAATGTAATAAGATACTTATAAAAGAGAACGTTTGGTTATGGCACATCGACATTCATGTACATCGACAATGACACATATTTAAAGTTATTCCAGACAAAAACTGTCTATCATGTGTTTTAATCAAATGAAAACAATGTGCACTCATTTGTGTTGATGATTTTAATGGATTGAATGGAGGTTTACTCAGCAAGTTTATACAGTTATTTTAAAGACTTTTCCGATAGGATAGCATATTATCTTTTCCAAGCTAGGATGGAAAACCCAATGACGCAAAATAAAAGACATTATATTATCCAATTAAAATAACAGCTAGCTGTAAAATTACATCAGTTTGACACATGCGTGTAAGATGTGTTCACGTAATATTAGCATACGATGGCCGAAACGTCCAAGTCCGAAACGACCAAGTCCGCGGTTACACTATGGCCGAAAAGTCCTGCTACCTGATGATGATGATGATGATGATAAACAGATCTCTGTTGTTTTATCTTTGTATTCAGCACAATATGTTTGAGTGAACACATATAACTTAGAAAACTTCTTTTTTCCCCAACTCTAACCATAGGAAACAGTCGAACTCTAACCATAGGAATCCAGTTGGCACCAGTCTTTTTTGTAATCTTTGCGGGTAACAATTGGGAAACCAGTTCAAGCCAATGTTACTCGAGGTTAAAGTTGAAAATAACGAAACAAAAAAAAAAATGCAACAACACCAAGGTGGATCACAATGATACAGTTACTATAAAGCAACAAACACCTACAATGGTGGATCAAAGTGATGCAGTTGCTAACTAAACAAAGATTGAAACAATAAAACACTTAGAGTTAAAGAAAAATTAAAGTTTAATATAACAAAACAGTAGATGGATTACAATGACACAGCTGTAAATAAGCAACAAACACCTTTAATGGCGGATCAAATAACAAAATACCGAGGAGACTGTGAATTTATTTTCTGCATATGCACATTTCGACAATTTATGTCTCTTCAGTGCAGATCAAACCAAAACATTTGGAATTCCATTGACCGAAAAGCGTGTAAAAGCTAATAGAGAAGTGATACAAGTACTAACTAAGCAACAAAACAGAGTTAAAAGTTTAAAAAACAGAGCAACAACACCAAGTATGGCGGATCATAATGATACAATTGCAATAAAGCAACAAATACCTATAATGGCGGATCAAAGTGATACAGTTGCTAAAAAATTACTTACCTTTTCAAATTTTATCTGACTTCTGTTACCATGGGTAACTTTAACCATTATTCTAGAACTCTAACCCTAACCCTTATCCTAACTCTTTCTTTAAGCATTTTTTCTTTCATCAGTTCTTATTTCATCAGTTATGGAACATTAACCATTGTACTGGAACTCTAATCTTTTTTTAACTATTTCTTCTTGCTGGAACACAAACCCTTTGTTTAACCATTTCTTCTTCCATCATTATCTTCTGTCTGGAACTCCAACCATTGTTCAAGAACTCTAACCAATACATTCGTCTTAACCATTTCTTCTTTTACTATTGTTCTGGAACTCTAACCTTTCTTCAACCATCTTTATCTTGTGTATCAACTTAGAATTTTTTTATTTCTAAAGTTGAACTCTTGTTGAACTCAAGTTTAAAGTTACAAAGTTAAAAATAAGAGTAAATTTAAAGTTAAAATTAAAAACTCAATGTCGAGATATCAAATATCTTGTTGAACTCATTGACAAGTACGAGTTAAAATTAAAGTTCAAAGTTAAAAAGTTAAAAATTAAAGAAAAGTTAAAGTTAAAATTAAGAACTCAAGTTCAAGACATCAAATCTCTTGTTGAACTCAATTACAAAAACTGGATTACAGTAAACACCTACAATGGCCGGGAACTACAATCATATGCCACAATTCACAAGCGAATCGCACTAGAAAAATCAAAGTACTGAAGTACTGTTTACTCGCAGTTCCGTTGGCTTGGGTAAGCATATCTCCAAAATGAATGATGTTCCAGTATTATATAAAAAATAAGATTAATCTGAATATTGTTTTGACCCAACACTGTTTACTTTTTTTTGTTTTGTAGCCCACATAGATAACAAAGTCCATTTTGTAAACATATGTGTAAGCCTGTGTTTATTCAAGGTATCTGTGGAAACCTCTTGATAATTTCTGAACCAGAGCTGTAATTTAACTTTTATTAATTTATGTAGACGAACTAACACATTATATCTAAGATCTTACCCTAAACAAATCTCTTCTTATACAGTAAGCAATGCGACATATCTTCAGCTGAAGCTGTATTGGTCAGCTTGATTCATCGATATTCCAATATCAAGATCTTCTGATACAGTATATGGAAAGAATTGAAATTTACTCCTCAAAGACACTCATTGCGAACAAAGATAATTGATGTATGTAATGTAAATACTTATTGCTCATTGTTAAAATCCGTGGCGAGTCAAAAATGAAAAACAACATTTTTAGCATTGTTGTGCTGCTTGATTTGCATGTATTCATATTTTGAAAACAGTATACTTGATCGTATTTTATATATTTAAAGGGGTAGATATTATAAAATATACAGAGAACAGCGTTTTTACAAACAATGTCACGAAATAGGAACATTTTTTTCATTGTCAAAAAAATAAATAAAGGATTTTTTGACCCTAATAAACTGATAATTTTAACCTTACGACTAAGATGGTACAGTTTCAGTAAAGTGAAATGTTATTTCTATGGCAATTCTCATTAACGCTAAAATATTGTATGTAATTGTCAATTCTAGATGAAGTATGATCAATTTCAAAATTCATTTTTGTTGAAAAGAGTATTTTTTAAGCTCCTAATTATGTAACCTTTTAAGGGAATAGTTGTCATGATGACATGTAAAAAACGATGTTTACAACAAACAAAATTCTAACCAATTCAACTTCTAATAGTAACACGACTCCTAAGATAATATTCACTATGGCAATACAAATTTTAATGTACTGCTAGCCCAGTTTATTACATTCCTAGAATCTCCATCTGATCTTATCATGACTGAAAGTATCGATAATGTGCCCTTTGATCCTTTGGTGAATTTGTATGCCACTCGTCTCGGCATGCTGTCAATTGCTTATGTTGCATGCAAATTTAAATTAATCCCATTCAGTCTTAAAGATGTTTATGTTACATAACTTAATACCATGAATACTGAATAAACTATCTATCTGGCTAATTTTTTAGGGTGAATGATGTACGAGATGGGGACACTGCACAAAACAAATAAATCTTATCATAAATGAACAAATAATCAAACAATCTTAATTTTGAAATGAGGAACCAAATTGAGCTGAAAATGCAATTCGCGATAAAATGTGTGTTTCAATGCAATGAATAGAATACCGTCAATGAAAAAAACTTTCACCACAGTAGTAAGCTGCACATGGTCGGAGCTGCATATATATTATACCAGGTTATAACTCTACACTATCATGCCACTTGAATAATATATCTGCGTATATTTTTCGTTACAATCGAAAAAGTGCACTTATTGACCCCCCCCCAAAAAAGACAAAAAAACCACTAGCACCAAAGATTGCGGTTCATTTGCATTAACAACTACAGATGTACAAAAAGTATTCGGTCACTCTCTTTTTTCACTATATATTCTATGTAAAATCACATTTTTTCCAAAAATTATTATCAAGCCATTTCTTATCCGATTTCTTTAAAATTTGCACCATAAAAAAGAGAATTAAATTAATTTTCATTGTTTATTTGGATATAATTTTCTAAATTGCCATTTCAGAGAACGGATGATTTAAACACAAAGTAAAAATATGACGTTATATTTTTACTTGCACAAAGAAGGATTTTCCACAACAAAAATTTTACTCTCTGTTTAAATGATTGAAGTTTTAAAACTGCAGCTTATAAAATAATTCAAAATTATCCATAAAAACTAAATGAAATTATCTAATTAACAGTGAAAACTACATCAAAATCGGATAAAAAATGGCTTTACAATAATTTTTTTATTAAAAATGTGGATTTATATGAAATATATAGTGAAAAAACTCAGTGACCGAATACTTTTGGTACGTCTAAATATTTTCCTTATAAAACATCTCTATTTTCCGTAATAGGCAAAAACAAATCAAATATTTACAAAAAAAAATGTATTCTACAAAAGATAAATACAAAACAATTGATAAAATGTATATGCCCTTTGTTATTAGCTGTTTGCGAGTCATGTCATATCTAGATATCAAATTGTTATATCTTCTGTAAAAGTTAAAGTAAAGCTAAAATTAAAAACTCGAGTTCGAAACTTCCATTCCCTTGATGAGCTCAAGTGACTTACTATTGACCTCTTTCACCATTCTGGAACACTAACCATTGTTCTGGAATTCTAACCCTTTCTTCAGCCATCTTCATCTCGTGTATAAACTTAAAACTCGATATATCCAATCTCTTGTTGAACTCAAGTACAAGTTAAAATTAAAGTAAAAGTTATAAAGTTGAAGTCATAAAGTTAAAGTTAAAGTTATCAAGTAAAAAACTCAAGTTCGAGACATCAAATATCTTGTTGAACTCAAGTTCAAAGTCATAACGTTAACGTTAAAGAAAAAGTAAAATAAATATAAAGTTAAAAACTCTAGTTGAACTCAAGTTCAAAGTTATTAAGGTAAAGGTAAAGATAAAGTAAAGTTAAAGTTATAAAATGACTTACCTTTTTGGAAACACTAGCCATTTGGAAATCAAACTATCGTTCTGGAACTCTAACCATTGAGTTCTTTAACCATCTTGGTGGAAATCTAACCATTGTCTGGAATGTATCAACTTCAACTCTTTTTAAAAAAGCCGCTCTGCATGTATCAAGGCTTGTGACCGGCTATCCCGAATGATGGACTGTATTAACTTTTTTCCTTTTTTTCTCTTTATTTTTCTTTTTTTTTCAAATTTCGTTATCAAGATACTGCCGATTTTTGTGCAAAGTGGGCTGTTAATGCATTGAATGATAAGTCTCCCCACGTTTAAATACAACAAACCTACCTTCCAAAGTTCAAATCTCCAGCGGTGCTGTGGACACTCAATCAGCCAACACACGTCTCTAAGGATAGAAGTAGAAGCAGAAGAAACCACTCTTTTCTTGCAGGTATGTGGAGACTTGGTTGTCCACTGTTCTGAATCCTCTGTTGGTACTAGTACCAGAACTCTTCGTGAGTAATACATCCATATACTTTTCCTTGATCACCTGGTTCATCTTCCTATTGAAGCCCTTGCAGCTGAACTTATTATCTTTTCCGAAGCAGTAGTACGTCTTGCTGCACCATGATACCATCTCCACTATACACTTCTTTCAACAAGCCTGGAGTCCTCTTGTCTTTTGCTGCATGTTCTGGAGTGTCCTGTCTAAGAAACAAGTTGGTTTTCTCCATTTCATACTGCGTTGGTCACCTCTTTCAAAGTCTCTGCAGATAGAGCCATGTATGCATTATTGGTGTCAAGGGAACAATACTGAAAGATCCTTCTGTCCACAAATACATCCATGAAGTCGTAATAAAACTCCAGCATTCTCAGTTTCACATACTGGTACACGAAGAATCCAATCTGATGGATGGTCTTCTTGTTCATCTCCAACTCGAACGTCGTCTCGTCCAGCTGATTGCATCTCAGAAAGGATGGGTCCACCAGATGTCGACTCACATGCGTGTCCTGTCAAAACAGCACATCAGTATGGCGCTCATTGTTGGTCAACGTCTTTCCAATTTGTTCAACCATTGTTAATTTCATCCCTAAAGAAATTCTATAGCCGTCACCATAACATCATTGAAAGACATGACGTGTCAGTATCCCGGATGAATTTTTTTCAGCTAGATTCACGTCTTCCCAGATTTGACTACCGATTTGACATTTTTTTAACGTTGTGTATTCTATTTTTGTGCTTTGTACCTGTCCAACGTCATTGTTTTCTGTGTTTAACGTCATTGTTTTCTATGTCCTCGTTTTGCCCATGTCTTTGGACTCCGATTTTTGTAAATTCCACTCCTTTGTTCCTTCGGTATTCTACTGTCGTTGTTCCATAGGATGAGTTGCTTTCCAATTTCATCGTCTCAGCTGCAATCTTATTGTTGGGATCCGCATCTCCGGCTCTTCTGGCTTCACTTACTTGGTCAACAAACTTCTGGAAACATCTGGCTGGGGTAAGCTCCATCACTTCATGAATCTTCGTCACCTTCAATCCATGTTACACATACTAAGTACCACTTAAGCAACGGCGTGATGATCAGGATCTTCTCCCCAAACATGCTACCAATCAAACACTTCCTCTTCTGGATCATGGTCCCTCTCTCTCTAGCATAAGTCCTCATGTGATCTCCAATATTTTCCCTGGACACTTCTGTATTCTTGAAGATGGGAGGCATCCCTACAAACTTTTATTTCAAGTCGTCTTCCACAGCACCAAAGATCAGGCCATCCAACACCGGTCATTAACAGACTGCTCTGACATCTTAAACTGACCATCACACGGTCTCTGTCTGTTCTTCAGAAAATCTGCCACAGTCGGATTTTCCTTCTCCATCTTCTCCCATTCACATTATCATATCTATATAACACCATAACCGTTCTCCACCAAGTACTGTATCATCTGCTGGGTTCGCTGGTACCGTTGTTCCTACGTCTGGCCTTCATCTGTCTTCCCCTGGTTCAGCTCACAATCATGTCCATGCCAGTAACATCCCTTGAACTCGTACACCATGTTGGTCTCCTTCACATAACCACTCGCAGGCATCCCAATCAACTTTTCTTTGTCGTTGCCCTGGTGTCTGATGTGGTAATCAGTCTGATGAGCCTCCAATTCCAACCAGTCGATGGCCATCCTCTCGTATCTTCTGGGGGTCTCTCTCCGGAACATGGTCTCGCTCTTCCGACGCACAAAGTGTCCAGTTGACATCTCCTTCATAATACACGACAGGTACAGGGCGTTGGCATCGTATCTTTCTCGTGATATTTGTGAAACACGATTCTGTGTCCGCTCACGATGTTGATCTTAAAACAGCTGGTACAAGTCTTTATTCTTTTTATCAGGTAAGGTGAAGTAGCTCTCCAAGTCCTGGAACATATACTTTAACGTCAGCCCTGGTACGCTAATTTCTATTTCTGAAGATATCCACGTTCTGGGTGTGGTAGCACTGATACATACATTCGATGGCTTCCAACATAGGCTCTACATCTTTATTGTTGTACCAAACCAGGAATTCCCTCATGCTGGTCATCTGTTGCTTTTCTCACACATTCTGGCACAGCTAGTACTCTTCTTATGCAATGTTACTGTTCTTCAAACTGCTGAAGAAGGCATCGTGGGCTGGCAGCTGGTTCATCTCCAGTTTCTCCAAGGACGTCATTGAGTCACAAGAGAAAAATCCCTTCTCCGTACAACCAAATAGAAATTACACACCTTTTTGGTAAGTAGTTCATTAAATTACAATTACATTTAATTCAATTTTTTTCAATTGCACATTACTTCCAATTACATCAAAATTTGTAATTAATTACAATCAAATTCAATTACAATAACACATCAAAATTACCACACTGGTTCAGAGTGAAGATATACCGGTCCTGGACAGACACGGTTGCCGGTCGCGTTGTCTGTCCGGATGGACCCCCAGTGCTATAGGTACAAGGTCCTCGGCTCTTGATCTTCCGACAACATCACAGGTTCAGCAGGACTCTCGATCGGTGGAAGTGACTCTGTCCTTTTCTACCTCACCACGGGTCCAGGATCTGGTGCACCTGGTCTCTTCTTCGGTGGTCTCTTCTTGGCATCTGGTCTCTCATGCAGGGCACGGTCACGTGCCAGGTTGGACGGGTCATTGAAGTATTGGCCACATACTTCACATCCCAGGCTGTGGCTGTGGGCTGCTCCATGCCTCTTCCTGGAATCAGCTCTGGTGAACTCTTTGTCACATATACTGCGGGTGTAGGTCTGCGCCAACTTCTGCCCTTCTTGCTGTTGGGTCTTCTGATGCCCATCTCGGGCATCCTTCTTGGCGAAGTCTTTCCCACACTCATTACAGGTATATACATCTTGGTCTGCTAGGTGGCTCTTCATATGGTGTTACAGGTTTCTCTTCTCAGCAAACTGCTTTGCACACGTCTCGCAGGAGAACATGGTGACTGTCCCTTCCAATCCACAGAACGATACCGGCTAAAGTACACTATATATACTTTAGACACGGGCATGATAGAAGACACGGGGTATCTTCGCTCAGGTCCGCACTTCCGGTTTCCAGTTTTTCTGCGCAGGTGGATAGAGCATGTACAAAATTCCTGATTGGTCAATTCTGTGGTGTCTTCTCTCAAGTCCGCACTTCCGGTTCAAGATGGTGCACAACATCACAAAATGATGAAATACAAGGGGAACATCTCAAACATATAGATTATAGATACCAAGGTTAAAGGAGGGGGAAATGGGAGGGATGAAAAAAAAATTACCATGGCAACAGAAAAAGGGAGATAATTTGGCGAGAAATCTAAAAAATAGCAGACGACATTGTTAAAATCAGGCGGGAAAGGGGAAATTACTCTAAGAATTGGATGAAAAATTGCGGGAAATCTAAAAATAGCAGACAACACTGTGGAAATTAGGCGGGAAAGTGAAAATCTCTCTAAGAATTGGATGAAAAGGGGAGATATAATGAAATATAATAGTTCAAGGGGAAAATTGTTGGAAATCTAATTTTTTTTTTATTGGGGCAATAAAACCCAAGTTTTGTAAGGAAATTTCCTGTTGTACAGCTGGTAAAAATCCAATCAAGCAGGTAGACTTCAAAGAAATAACAGGTAAAGTAGGTAATAAAATCATGCCAAGACTGGATGGCTTGAAAACCAACTTTTGTAATATACACTGTCATTACTATAATAATTGGTTTATGGTACTGTTCAATTTTCACACATCGTTATTCATGTAATAAAGCGTTATTTTGCCCTGATTGCTATTTTAAACGACCTTTGAAATTAAAAAATGCTTTGATTTTTTTTTTATTTTATATGCGCCTATTCCAACTAAATATGATTTTGCATATTAAAACGTATTCTTAGATTTTAAAATATGAAATTAAAAAGTAGCAAATTCTTTCGCCGGGATTTTGTTCTTTAACTTCAAACAGACATAAGTTTCACCAGTGATAAAACTTGTCTTCCGAAAACAGGAAAGTTCCCCTCTTTGCACCTCACGAAATCAATCCATTCAATCAAATTTTATATCATTTTCATTTTTTAAAAACTTTTTCAGCGTCCCTTCTTTCGGTCAAGCCCAAAAACATACCTGAACAAAAGGAAGAATCATATAAGAACAACAAAATGAAGTGATAAACTAAATAAATAGGAACTATATTCGGGGAGATTTTGCAAAAGAATAACTGAACTTTCAATCTGATTTAAGATGTTATAAATTGAGCATGAAGTACTGACCTACAATAGAGATAATTGCCGTAAAATCTATCCAACCAGGAGTTATGTAAAACTAAAGTTGGGGTTTTTTCTCGGCACGTTTAATCCTCTCCACTCTATTTTATGGCTTTTTAGGTCTATCACAGTGATAGTATGTCTGTGATTTTATGTCTAAAGGACTAATATCTATGCCTTTCCAAGTGATTTGTTATGGTACGTCTCTTTCTGTACTGTACATTAGGGAATCAACGAAAAGTCAAAGTCAAATTATCTCCCCTTGCTGGTTTCGGACAATAATTATGTTCCTTCTCCATGTAATGTCCTTCCTTTGTGTAAAGTTTCATCAAAATCCTTCAAGTGGTTTAAGAGGAGTTGCGCTTACGAGAAGTGTGGACAGACGGACGGACAGACAGACAGACAGGGTGATTCCTATATACCCCCAAACTTTGTTTGCTGGGGGGGGGGGGGGGG
>MJUU01026889.1:10187-20404 GCA_002080025.1 Modiolus philippinarum | reverse complement strand
TCCTTTACAAAGATTGCTCATTTCGTTTCCATCCAATAAAAAACATGGCTCCCAGCGCGGAACTAAGGTTTAACATCGGACCCTATGGGAAAATTTACATTTTCTTCTTCTCCTCTGAAACTGCTGAAGCAAATTCAACCAAACTTTACAGGAATGATGAACTGAAGGTCCTGAACAAAGATTGCTCATTTTGTTCTGATCCAATGAAAAACATGGCTGCCAGCACAGAACAAAGTTTATTTTGGTCCTATGGGAAATTCACATAAAAAACATGGCCACCATACAGAACATCGAAAAATCCTGCTGTTCAGCATTTTGTCAGGTGAGCGATACAGGCTCAGTAGCTGAGCCTCTAGTTCAGTTATATGCTAGCAAGATCATTTGAACATTTAGGGATTTTGATGTACATGTAGGCTTATACCGGTATGTTTTTATCTGAAAAAAAACATTCATTGTTTAACTACGGGTAGTCATTTTCAGTTTGTCTCAATGAAGTTGAGGGGGACAAATGGAGTACCCCAACCCTCTTTGTCTGTGTCCCTCTGTGCATCTGTGTGTCTGTGTCTGCAAATGCCTCCCTCTCTGCAACAGCATTCACATATAGATGTATATCTCGGGTACTATGCATGGCAGCATCATCAAAGTTTGCATGCAGGTGGATCTCTGGTTAACTCACAACCTCCAAGAAAATTGGGTCTCTCTGACCTATATTTTTTGCTTGAATGCCTTTCATCCAAATTTACATGTAAGTTCATATCTCAGTCACTGTACTTGGTAGGATCATCTAACCTTACATATGCATGCATTTCCAACGGTACTTCAGCATTCAGGCCAAGTTGGGTAAATTTGACCTACATTTACAGCTTTAATTATTTACTTTCAAGTTTTTGGACGAATTCAACTCTCAGTCACTGTACATAATAGGATCATCTAACCTTGCATATGCATGCATCTCTGACCTACATGTTCTGCTTGATAAATTTTCATTCAAGTTTTTGGAAGAATACAAATCTCAGTCACTCTACATGGTAGGATCGTTTAACCTTGCATACTAGTGAAGGAAAGATAACAGGAAACACTTACAATGGCTGAACATTACAATCTACAATCACATGCCACAAACCATCAGGGAACTGTATACCATATGCATGTTTTCAGATGGTGTATCATCAGAATCCAGGCTAAATTTGGTCAATTTGACCTACATTTTCCGTTCGAATGATTTATATTCAAGTTTTTGGAGGATTTCAGATCTCAGTTATTGTACCGGTACATGGTAGGATATCTTACCTTGCATATGCATTCATCTTGGATTGTACATCAGTATCCAGATCAAATTAGGTTGATATGACCAACATGTTCCACTTGATTGACTGACATTCAGATCGCAGTCACTGTATACACCCGTATATGGTAGGATCAGTTAACCTTGCTTGTGTATACATCACTGATGATGCATCAGCATCCAAGATAAATTTGGTCAGTCTGACCCACATTTTCAATTTAGGTCATTTTGACCTACGCTTTCTGTTTGAGGGACTTAACACCCAATTTTACATTATAGTTCAGTTTTAAGTTAAATACTGTATGTTGTTTGTTAATGTAAATTCAGATGTGCAGCTATATCTGATATTATAAAAGCAAATGTTAAAATAACGTTGTTGTGACCATATGCCACAACGAGGCAAACTTTGTAATCGTTGAATAATTACATATGTTGTTTGTATAATTCTGGAACACATGATCAGATTTCTTTAATTCTTAATATGAAAAAGAAAGGAAATGGGGTAAATGTCAAGGAGACAACATCCCATATCCAGGTTTTTTGTACATTTGATTTTTTGCCCTTGGTACTTTAAAGTTTCATTCAATTCCTGTAGTTTTTCCCTATTTTGCCAACACCTCTTGAGATATTGTCATTATAATTGTGAGTTTACTTTTGAGTTGCAGATTAGAGTTGAGTTACATAAAGATTCTTTGATATTTGTTAGAGTTTCTGCAATTTTAAAATTTTTTGAAATTACAGTTTTCAGGAATTAAGTGACTTGATTTTGTGAAGTGTTTTGTATTAATATAATTAAGTAGATTATTTGACAGGGATGGCATTCATGTCATTTCAAAAATGGTTCATATTTTTTATTTTTCATTGAAAATTTATTTTTCGTTTTACAGGTACAGAGTATTCATACTGCTGCTAACCTTCGTTGTATATACTGGATATCACATGGCCAAAAAACCTGTCAGTGTTGTCAAGGTAAACCATATACACGTCATATATGTAATTATTGAAAATTTAGAATAAATACATTTTTTTTGTTGATAAATGTTGTTTTACATGTGCATATTTTTTGTCCCTATGACAGCTTTTAAATGCTTTTTATATCTCACTACATATAGTTGGGAGGTATTATGTGATACCCTCAGTCTTGTGTCCGTCTATCCAACCATCCTACGGTGTGTCTGTCCATTTGTTTGTCTGTCCTTCCAAAGTTTCCGTCTAATACTTGTGAACCAAATAACATATGGTCCTCAAACTTGATATGCAAGTTGTTTACCATTAAACTCAGGCAGAGGGGTTCTGGTGTAATGCCCTTTGAAACTCCGAATATTTGTACGGGGACTCCTCGTACATTGCTATTGTCTCATGACGATACCTCATCGCTACTGGGCAAAATTATCTTGCATGTATTCCTACATCAAGGCGGATGTCCCAAATACATGTGCAAGAGGAAATAATCTCTTGTAACCAGCTTAGTTACTGCTACCTACATCAACATAATGTTCTTACAAAACGGCAGTAGATGCTACAAATGTATTTTGTATTTTGCAACTGTTGAAAAGGTACTCGGTGCATGAAATTTCTTGGTTTAGAGGACGAACTTCTCATTCATAATTCCGTTTTCATTCGCAAATATTCCGAGACTCCCGCTGTTTCATTCACAAATTTATCTGAATCAGTACAGGGAAACTACGAGAAGCTAATTATGTCCCGCCAAATCGACGAATAAACAAATTAAAAATTGAAAAACTTAGCCTTTTAATTTATTTATTTTCTATGTTGACATCCTTTGATTTTGTTTTGAATATTTTCAAACGTCTTGGGTGTTGATTTTTCAAGAGGACGTCTGTTTATCACAGTTTTATCGTGTGACATTGTCATTAAAAATAGATTATAAAATAATGTTCTATAGATAGTGCTGATGTATCATTACTGGAGTTTTAATTCACAAAAAGGGTCGTGGCGTTTTTGATCTGAATGGTAATATAATTTAGAACTTTTTACTCAAAAGGGCGACAGTTTATATCAATAGCAAATTTTCCCAAAAAAAGTTTTTAGTTTTCAGAAAGTTATGTGCCCATGTAAAATGCATATTTCGCGGATCTTCCCCAACCTGTTAAAAGTGAAAGTTGGGACAAGGACGTATATTTACATCCTTTGTTGGGATGATGCAGCAATCGACTTGGAAAAATTATTCATAAATTGAATAAAGACAATTTATGCATGAGTTCCTACATGTATGAAAAATCCGATAGGATAGGAAAAAAATGTTTAAGTTGATTTTGTAACCGGAGACGTTTTTTTTATTTGACGTTAGAGTGGAATAACGTCCCATAGCCCAAGCCAAATTGAAAATCAGTGGTATCTCGGACTAACTAGCGAAGATTTTAGTTTTCCAGAAATTTTTTGATTATGATTATAAAAACTTTTCCAGAAAAGGGGGTTCCAACCCAAGAACACTATCCCTGGACTGGGAATAAATTAGTCCCAGCCCTGAATCCGCCAAATAAAATACCATTCATAAAATTTTTGATGTGTGATAATGTACAACCACCAGTCAACAAAGCTCTTTACAACCAAGGTAAAACCTTTGATATTTTACAGTACACAATTTTGAATTTGTCTTGAAACTGTATTTTCTGTCACATAAGAATCAACCAATCTTTGCAAAAGTCAGTGTAAGACATAGAAGACTTTCTTACTTCCGGTTGGCAGAATTACTGGTTGTTATGTCAACTATTCTGATGCAATTCATTCCATATGAAATGCGAGACTTTTGAATCGTGTTCAATCCAGAAAAGACTCTATTTTTCATACAAAAAAAAAAATCAATACATCAATACATTGAGAGGGAATTAACACTGTTGAGCTAAGGATGATTTATATTTATCGATTTGTAAGGCTTCAAGTTAATTGCTTTTCGTCAATTAAAATTTAGTTAAAGAATTGTCATATAGGAAAAATTATAAGTGCACTTCAATTTCATAAATGGTTTGTTTTTAAGTTGTTTATATTTATTTCAATAGGTTCAGAAATCAAATATTCCTTCTTACTGGTATCTTAAGCGATCGTTTCCACCTTCAATTACACAAGAGTTCATATCTCGAAAGTACCATATTCAGAGTCCCGGTACTTCAGCGCTTTTGCGCTTGGATTTTGAAACCTGGTGGGGTATCATGTAATGCACCATTACTATTTTTAGACCTTAGTATTCGAATATCCTGAATAATAAGACACATGAAAGTTGAAGGATTTGATAGGATCCAGCCTCCAAAAATGGAGGGGGGTTCAATGAGGTTCCAGAAAAAAAGGCTTTAGGCCATTTTTACTGATTTTTTGTCAAGTTTGCCTAAATTTTGCATGAAATTAAAAAAAACTTTTTTAGATAAAGGGGAGTTCAAACCTCCAGAATCCCCCTTCTGGATCCATCAATGTTGTTTTTACAGCTGCCATGCAAATGTCTATACCCATTATAGTGAAAAAGTCTAGCAATAAATATTTATAACTCTAATTTACAAAAAAATGTAACAATATATATTGATAAATTCTTATAACAATATATAAATAATGGAAAATGAAAAGGCAATGTAATAGTATACCAACTATAGGGTCTGTAAGTCTCGTTCAATTTCTGGACTTGGGGAAAATAATTTGTACCCAGTAGTTGCATTTATAATAAAAAAAATGTCACATTTCAAGCAAAACATGTGGACTTCATAATCCCACAACATCATATTTTGGCAGGAAACATTTTCAAATTTGAATTTTATCATGATGTCACATGAGTAAACTTACAGACCTTATGCGAAAATCAAGTACTGAAATGCCATGAAATTAAGAGTTTTCAGGTGCGTATCCAGGCAATTTAAAAAAGGGGGTTCCAATTAGAATTAAAAGGAAATTTGCCAAGCGGAGCAAGGCACAAACATTCTTGGAGTATTTCTTCATGTAACACCAGGATATTCATTAAAAAATACTTTAGCAGTACATGTAGTTTAAAATACCAGTCAGCCCAGCTGTTTGAGGCAGGCTTATTTTGGGCATGGTAGCCCTAAACATTAACAAGAGGTGAAAATAGTTGTGGAGTTAAGTTCTTGAATATTGAAACTTTATAACTTATAGGGTTTTGACTTAAGGTAGTAGACCTAGGTTAAGGGAGATAACTCTTTAAATCAGTAAGACGTTTGAAGCAGTCAGTTTCATCAATGCTTTGTAAGCACTGATGTGAAAAAGGCTTAAAAACATCTGTGTTAAAAAGAAGCTTAGAACCTTTTTATGAAAATGATTTAAACAAACATACAAATGATTTTTAGGAGTTATGTCCCTTAACCTAGGTCTACTACCTTAAGTCATGTAAAAAAAGTCTCAGCAAACAAGTTGCTAGCCAACAAACTCCATCTGTGTTTGATTCTAAATTTAGATATGAAGCTAGTTCTGGAGTTATGTCCCTTTGTCTTTTTTCATTTTGAATGCACTGTATATTTGGATAATTTTGCGAATTACGCTGTGCATTTGTTTGTTATTGTAATATGCAAAGCTGCTCTGTATTTTTCTATGGAATAAATTCTTTTTTTAGAATGTATTGCACAGAAATTGTTCAACACCAATAAAAACTGGTATGTGGTATGACATCGCTCCCAACAGCAATGACACAACCTTTTGTGATTGGCCTCCATTTGGTATGTATTTTCCACATTTTATATGATTTTGTCATTCTCGTAAAATCTTGAGATCAATTCTCTTGCATCACTATATATTTTTCATGAAATTTGAGATAAAGTGATCAACAGAAACTGGTAGAAGATAGAAGTGAAGTTTAAATTACAAAAAGATCAGCATAGTAACATCTATATGTCCTGCCATTTTGAAGAAAATCTAACAACCTATTTAGAAGTTATTGCCCTTTTTTCTTTGAATTTTCACATTTTTATATGTTTTTACTTTTATTTCAAAAACTGTTTTAGATAGAGGTTTAATGTGAATTGCAAAAGTGGTATAAGCTTTTCAAGGACTACAATTTCTACATATATGTCCAGCAGTATTGCATCTCATCCATGATGGCCGCCAGTAGGCAACATAGTTTAACATGGTACCCTATGGGAAATGTATTCAAAGATCTTCCTCTCTGAAACTACTGAGCCAATTGGAACCAAACTTAGTCTGACTCAATAGTTTTTAGGTGTTCCCATTGAAAGTTTGTGATTTTTTTAGCTCTTACCTCATCCAAGATTGCCGACAACAGAGAACATAGTTTAATATAGGGACCCTATGGGAAATGCATTCAAAGATCTGCTTCTCTGTAACTACCAAGCCAATATAAACCAATCACAATAATACAATTAATCACAATAGTCTTTGGATGGTCCCCATCAAAGTTTGTGATTATTATGTTTGTACCTCATTCAAGATGGCCACCAGCAGGGAACATAGTTTAACATAGGACCCTATAGGAAATGCATTCAAAGATTTTCTCTTCTGAAACTGCCAATCCAAATGGAACCAAACTTGGTCACAATAGTCCTTGGGTGGTCCCCTTCAAAGTTCGTGATTTTTACGACTGTACCCCATCAAAGATGGCCGCCAGCATGGAACATAGTTTCACATAAGGACCCTTTGGAAAATCTAAATGCATTCAAATGTCTTCTCCTCTGCACCTACTGAACCAATTGGAACCAAACTGGGTTACATGAAAATAATTAGGTCTCTATATTTTCTGCTTCAGTGGCTTACATTCAAATTTCAGAGTTCAGATCTCAATCACTGTACATGGTAGAATCATCTAACCTTGCACATGCATGCATCTCTGAGAGTAGGTCAGCATCCAGGCAAAATTAGGTCATTTTTAGCTCACCTGGCCTAAAAGGCCATGTGAGCTATTGCCATCACTATGTGTCCGTCGTCCGTCCGTCCGTCTGTCAACAATTTCAAACATCTCCTCTGAAACCGCTAAGCCAAATTAAACCAAACTTGGCCTGAATCATCATCAGGGTACGGCTTCTCAAACTGATGTTCAGTTTGTCCCTCTGTCGAACAACATGGCCGCAATTGCTAAAAATAGAACATAGGGGTAAATTGCAGTTTTTGGCTAATAACTCGAAAACCGTTACAGATATCAAATATCTGACATAGGGTCCAAGTGATCAGCATGATGAGATATATCCACTGTGCAATTTTAATAAAATCTGAAAACCCATCTCGGAGTTATAGCCCTTTTTCCGTTAAATTTTCAAAATTTTTGCATGTCTGTCAGTCAACAATTTCAAACATCTTCTCCTCTGAAACCGCTAAGCCAAATTCAATCAAACTTGGCCTGAATCATCATCAGGGTATGGCTTCTCAAACTGATGTTCAGTTTGTCCCTCTGTCGAACAACATGGCCGCCATTGCTAAAAATAGAACATAGGGGTAAACTGCAGTTTTTGGCTAATAACTCGAAAACCCTAACAGATATCAAAAATCTGACAGTTGTAAAAATGATCAGCATGATGAGATCTATCCACTGTGCAATTTTGAAGAAAATCTGAAACCCATCTCGGAGTTATAGCCCTTTTTCTGTTAAATTTTCAAAATTTTTGCATTTTTTATTTTTTATTTCAAAAAGTGTAACAGATAGAGGTCAAGTGTAAATTGCAAAAATAATCAGCATATCAAGATCTACTAACCCTGAAATTTTGAAGAAAATCCATAAACCCTTGTAGGAGTTATTGCCCTTTTTTCACCGAATTTTTTAAATTTTCGTATTTTTCAGCTATTATTTCCAAAACTATAGAAGATGAAGGTTAAGTGCAAATTGATGAAATGTTTGCCATGCTGTGACGACTTCAAAACTGATGTTGAAAATTGTTCCTTGACCGCCATTTTCAAAATGGCCAAAAAAAGGTGGGAAAATTCAACATTGTCCGATTTCAATGAAATTTGGTTTCCAAATAGATCTTGATGTTGCGAGTTCAAATCGGGTGTGGAAAATTGTTCTTGACCGCCATTTTCAAAATGGCCGCCAAAAAAGGTGGGAAAATTCAACATTGTCCGATTTCAATGAAATTTGATTTCCAAATAAATATTGATGTTGCGACTTCAAAACTGGTGTTGAAAATTGTTCGTTGACCACCATTTTCAAAATGGCCACCAAAATAGACGGGAAAATTCAACATTGTCCGACTTCAATGACATTTGGTTTCCAAATTGGTCTTGATGTTGAAACTTCAAAATTGATGTTAAAAATTGTTCGTTGACTGCCATTTTTAAAATGGCTGCCAAAAAATCGGAAAATTCAACATTGTCCGATTTCAATGAAATTTGATTTCCAAGTAGATATTGATGTTGCGACTTCAAAACCAATGTTGAAAATTGTTTGTTGACTGCCATTTTTAAAATGGCCGCCAAAAAAGGCGGGAAAATTCAACACTGTCCGATTTCAATGAAATTTGATTTCCAAGTAGATATTGATGTTGTGACTTCAAAACCAATGTTGAAAATTGTTTGTTGACTGCCATTTTCAAAATGACATCTCAACTTCAAAACGGGTGTCGAAAGTGGTCCTTAGCAATAACGTTTTTGTCAAAAAAGCCCAACAAACAAATATAGTAAAACATGATCAGACTTTAAAAACAGTTCAAGATATTGGAGGTGTTTGAGCTACGAAAGTTTGAGAAACTGAAGATCAACTGTATAACTTACAATGTTACCTTGATTGTGGCAACTGAAGCCAGGTGAGAGATACAGGCTCCTGGGAGCCTCTGGTTACCTATATTTTCCACTTGAGCAACTTACATTCAAGTTTATGTCTGAGTTCAGATCTCAATCACTGTACATTGTAGAGTCATCTAAGCTTGCACATGCATGCATCTCTTATAGCAGGTCAGCATCCAGGCAAAATTAGTTCTCTTTTACCTATACAGTAGTGCCTCCATTATAAGGTCCCTCCCTAATAAGACCGCCTCCTTTATGTGGCCACATTTCTCATGCATTAATCACTTGTAATGCATTTTGACCTCCCAGTAAAGACCGCTTCCCTGATCCAACCAAAGACCACTCTTTTCATGTTTAAAATGAATGTTCGGCCTCCCAATAAAGACCACTTTTACCAATACATGTACTATTTTTCATGATCAGTGAAATTTTCTCTTTCCTTAAAAAGTATATCAATATTTAATGAAAAGTAATATGATGCATAAGTAAATTATGTTATTGTGAGAGATAAAATTAATGAAAATTAAGAAGTGTTATTTCATATTTTTGGGTTTTTTTTTATTGAAAAACAAAAAACAATCAAGCCATACATGAATTGACAAGCCCAATAGTGATTATTAGTGCAATTGTCATCTTACATTTGTAAAAGTTGTGTTTATTAACACCTATAATTACCCCAATAATAATCACAATAGATGATGATTAATCTTTTGTCCTAAATTAATTTACCCCAGGAGTAATTAGATGTGTCAGAAATCCAAGGAAACATTTGATTAAAAAGTAAAAAAAAAAAGTATATATAACCAGTAGAAAGTTCTTTCCTTGTCATAATTTAAAAAAATGGAAGAATGTGTCCATGGGACACGGATGCCCCCGCCTCCTTGCAATCGAAACCCATAAATTATTAAAGGCATAACTATATACAATATATATTTATCAAATATTATTAGAAAGGATCTTTCTCCTGTGATAAATAGGCACTGGAACTGGTTTGGTTTTGATATAATGTGTAGTTCCAACAAATAATCTGAGAAACAGTCTTATATGTAATACTAATCTATTTTTAGCAACTGTGACCTTGACCTTGGTGGTATCAACGCTAAAATCTATGGGATTATGTCTATTGTGATAAGTAAGCAAGTGACCAAGTTTGGTTTTGATCAGATGCAGAATACTCAAGTAATCGTTCGGAAACCAAAATTTTATTGAAATTTTAGTCTATTTTTAGCAACTGTGACCTTGACCTTGG
>MJUU01026888.1:194674-249561 GCA_002080025.1 Modiolus philippinarum | reverse complement strand
TTTTTTTTTTTTTTTTTTTGTATTTATGCATAAAATTTACTGTACCTTAAGTGGTAAAAGATATTTGCATTTGAACAATTGTATTCTGAACAGTACCAGCACGAATTGCATCTAAGCAATGAAAACATAATTATTCTTGCATGAAGACTCCAACCCCAAGTTGAGATGTTCGATCTGACTGATTACCTACTATCAATAAATCAATATTTGATTAAGTTGGGGGAAAATGGCACTATGATTGATAGTTTTCAAACAGAAAAAGCTTTACCACGATCTAAAATATTTGTATTCAATTATAGCCGTTGGTTATCAGATTTTAGGAGGATCTATATAGTTTATTAAATTTGTAAGTGATAATGAGTTTTTACGGGGTTTCCAAAGTGTGTCATTGAGGTCCCTTTGGTGGCGGTGATCAGGATTTGGTATAATCTGTAAATAAAAAAATCCAAATGATTTTAAATTGAAAAATGGTTTGATGACCAAACACCATCATACATTATTAATTATGGGCTCATGGATATGAATGATGCTTCATCATACACTTCTGATATTTTGGACACTTTTTCAGCTGTCTCGCATTCCAAGAACAGAAAAAAAATTCTTACTCATGCAGAATTTGAAAGTGCCGATAAAATCTATAAACTCGACTTTAGTTTTGGATGATTCTGCATCAATGACACAAAGACATTCAAAAATGTGACACAATTAATGCATACACATCAGACAGTCGTTACACATCTACCTGTTATGTTAGTACATGTAGGCGAATTTATGCGCTGTCCGGATTTTGGTCTTGTCCATTGTAAAATTGTATTTGGCGTCTTGATGTTTCCAGTGGTTGTCTAAGCCTATTCCAAATTCCTTGTTGCAGATACTACATGTTCTGTCAGGCTATTTAAAACATCATTATCAACTACTCTTTTTGTGATGGAGTACTTGTGGACGTTTAACTTACATGTTTTTTTTTAAATTATTATAACTTTTTTGAGTGACCTCTTGTGCTTGACCTTATTCAATTCGAACATTTCACGTGTTGCCTGATTGTCATAAATCTAGGTTAATATTTTGAAAACCTCAATTATGTCCCCTCCAGCACTGCTATATGTCAGTGTTAGCATTTTAAGATTTCAGAATCCCTAGCCTTTGTTTGTAATTCATATTTTTAAGTGACGGATTTGTTTGGTAGCTCGCTTTTGCACATTTTCTTTTTTTAAATATCCCAATATCCCAAGACTGCTGCAGCATTCTAAAGGTGTTGTCTCACAAGGGCTTGAAAAAAGGTCGCTATCTATATGATCCGCAATTATAAAAAAAAAAATCAGCACAAGGACCATAAGAGCTACGGTTCCGCAGTTTAGTACATGTATGTGGCTGAGTTTAAGCAATGAGACATATCATTTATGTAAATGTCAAATTATGGGTTTGGACTTAGAGAATTTTTTTAATGTTAAAATATGGATAACAGGAAACACCTTCAATGGCTGAAATTTATAATTACATGCCACAATTTGCCAAGGAACTACACAGGAAAACCACTTATAAGACAAACGTAGACAACGATAGGAAGTCGGAACAGCTGGACTTGGTACCCAGCACTAGCAAAAGACAGAGGTAGGGTTAAACGGTTTATGGGTACTATCTGTACTATCTGTCCCGTTTCCCTATAGTATAAAAACATACAAATAAAACATTTTAAAAAGCATTAGTTTTCCAGCTGCACCTTTTTTCTAAACCATTGCAGGTATTGATTTAACATTTTGTGTGAGTCTACCTCTTCGAATTTACAGATGAATTTCGTCTTGCGAACTTGGTTCTATCCACTTATTTTTGACAGGGTTATGGACCTTCCAAGAATCAGAAAACTTATGTTTTTACTTTTTTGCTGTTTAAAGGTTCATCGTTGTTGTATACTGGGACTAATATAACAGGGATATGAAACTATTTGACAAACCAGTTTGATCGAATAAAAAGCGATGTCCAGGCTACGATTTTCGGCTGTAACTTATGATTTACTCAACATAAAATAATTCTAAAAAATTTGCCGAAAAGCTGATTTATCGTGTATTCAGTCAAGTACCTAACCTGTATGAGTTATTATAGAAAAATAACATGCATGTGTTATTACTAAGGGAAATAAAGGGCTACGCCGAGCGCAGCATGATACGACCGCAGCATGTCGACCACTGAAATTTCAACAAAAGTAGTTTAAAGTGAATGTGGACACAGTAAAAAGCTTGACACAATAATTAGATGGACACAAAAAGAAGCTAGACACAGTTATTAGCTAGAAACAAAATAGGGAATAAATAAACCCTTTTGATTACTTACTGATAAAAACCGTAAGAGCTATGCAAAATATGTACTATCAACTAAAACTTAACATCCATAGAAATTCAAAGAAAAAAAAACCATCGAAATCTCATGAAAAATAAAGATATGACATATTCAGAAAAATTGCAATTTTTGCCCCTTTGACCCCTTGTAGCTTGGAAACGGTAAAAGCTACACAAAATCTGTTGACATACTGCTGAAAGCTTATATCAAGAGGAAAATTAAATTTAAAGAAAAATATACCATGATTCGCATCGAAGTTTCATCTTTTCAATCATATAAATTTTGTAGCATTAAAAATTTTTGGGAAAATAGAAAGTGTACTGAAAAAAACGTCATGAAGTGTAAAATTTCGAGGTATATTTCTAAAAAATTCAAAATTATCCAAGTTTAAGAGCAAAGTTTGTGTACTTTGGAATAAATTTATTTTACAAAAAATATACAATGATTTTCAGCAATCTTTATTCTATAAAATGGTGTTCTTTGTATTAAAATCGGTGGAAAAATGTAGCTGTAAAGTGTACTAAAACTTTCCTATGTTTCAACAGAGAAATGCTGAAAAATACTAGTACGACGATTTACAGGTAAATCTGCCGAGACACCGAAATTGTAAGAAATGTCCCTGTTATATTAGTCCCCGTTGTATATTACTCCTACGCCCCCTCATAGGTCACACCTATTTACATATTACTGACTAAGGGCATGTAGACTGAAGCCTACCTCGACCATTGGCCTTACGACTGTCTTTTCAGTACATGGTCTCAAAAAGAAAATCAGTGGACTGCCCTTTTTCGTGAAGAGCTTTCTGTCGTGTTTATATTCTTGCGCCATATTTTCCCGAACTTACGCCATCTACATCCTGTTATCATTAAATTCAGAGACAGGAAGATCCCAAAGTATTGACATTTAGTCTGATTTACACAACTGTGTTTAGTGTGAGGAAAACTTCAAAATTGCTATATTTTCGTTCACAAAGTAAGTATACATATATTTTCTTACGAAAAGAACACTCTGCATCTAAAAATTTGGATGAATGCAATTCTCAAATATTTATTAGATCTACATCGAGAATCTCAAAATTTTGAAATAAATATTAAAGTCAGTTTTTTGCAAGGGAGGTAATGGGACTGTTTCATAATGCACAGTTAGCTCCCCTTATCATTTACTGGTGAGTTCCGGTCGATAATGCTAGTGCATTTGTACGTTAAATTGGTCATTTTTAAAATTTAATATTTTTAAGACCACTTACAATTTTTATATAATTCTTTTCGCATATTGAAATTCTGTGTTTCAACTTTTAATACAGGAAATGGCTTGTCGATATATGAAGCCGTTTTGTTAAGAACCAGTTTTAAAATACACAACTGCAATGCGGTTTTTCCTTTATAATCCGTGGTTGTTCAGAAATTTAAAGAAGTACAAACTAAGTTTTAGTTATGTTTTCTATGTTTAAATATCTGTCTCCACTTGGAAACTTACAAATAAATATTTTAAAGAAATTATTTGAATCCTTAATTCAACCAATATTAACATATAATGCAGAAATTTGGTATATGGATTTTTATGAGAAAATAATAAAAGCTTCAAAGAGAGGAAAAAATAATTCGAACTTTGACTTGATATCATTAATAGATACTAGTTTTATAGAAAAGGTTAATTTAAGATTCTGCAAATACACTTTAGGTTTAAGTAAACAGTCTGTTAATATTGCTGCTCGAGCTGAATTAGCGCAGTATCCTGTAGATACATTTATTAAAGTACAGGCCATTAAATATTTGGCAAGACTTTCAAGTAATATCTATAACCCGTTACTAGCCGATGCCTTCTCTCTGTCTAAATCTTTGCATTCAATGGGCACATATACATGGTTTTCTTTTATAAATGAAGTATGTGTATCTAACAATATAGACTTAAATGAAATAACAAATACTGATTATAAAAAAGACAAATATAGTTTCACAAAGAAAATTAAACTAAATCTAAAAAATAATTATGAAAAATTATTTTTTGACAAATTAAATACAGCTACTGAAAGCAACAAAATTTTCTTGTATAGTAAAATAAAAACAAATTACATTATTGAAGAATTTATTTTAAAAATGGAATATGAAAATAGAAAAAAATTATGCAAAATTCGAATAAGTGATCATTTTTTAGAAATTGAGAGAGGTAGGTATAAAAAAATCAAAAGAGAAAATAGAATTTGTAAATACTGTAATTTAAATGAAATTGAAAATGAAACTCATTATTTTTTCACATGTCCGAAATATGAAAGTGAACGTGAAGAATTAATGAAAAATATAAATAAAATTTTCCCAGAATTTTACAAACTAAACAAAAATCTTCAACTCAAAAACTTGATTTCGTCTTTTCAATGCATGCAGTATGTTGCTCCATTTATAAAAAAAAGTCATTAATACTGAGGAAAGTGGACTCCCAGACTGCATAAGTTCATTGTATTTGTGTAATGTATTTTGTATTTGTATTTTGTTTATGCCATCAGCCCTCAGGGCATAATTGTGCATTTGTGAATAAAGCATATATAAATAATATTATTTTCAAATAGAAAACATTTATTTTTTTTTTATTATTTTGTTATTTTCTATATTTTTATTTTTGTTGTTATTTATTTATTTCTTTTCTGTTATGTTTAATACATACAAAACAATCTCATTACCTAGCTCAATCTTTCTTCTGATTGTAATTTAATCAAAATTTGAGATGACAAACAGGTCACCTTATTGCAAACTACCTGAGAGGTTTACCCCACGCTGTTTGCAAAACATGTACCATCCTCGACACCTTTCAATATACAGGTATATCAATATACAGGTGTTATTGAATTCGACGTGATGACATTTGACATGTAGCAGTAACCTGCATTTAAAAAGAATATTCAGTTTCAATAAAATCTCAAATGATAAAATGCATAGAATAAAAGCCGGTCGTTTTTTAAGTTTAGTTTTATTTATTTATATTTACTTTACGTCCTTGCATGACACATTTCAATTTTGTCTTAAAACAAAATTACTGGTTTTTAAAATGTGTATTCCAATCCTATACAAATTTGCAAAAGAAGGCAAAACGATGTTTTAATCAAAATGTTTATTTCAAATACCGATGATATTCTGGGTTAAATACATATTGTTTAAAAAAACAATTTTCGTTTTTTTTTTACCTTGTTTTGTCACACCTAAATGATTTGTACATAAAAAATAACACCGCTGATTTTGACATGCAAGCGATCCACAGGTGTTGATATTGTGTCCAAATTACAGGTAAACAGTATGCAATGTAGCAAATGGCATCATAATATAGATAAAATTGTTTTTCTTCGAAAAATTAACGGTATATGAAGAACAATTTATGACATTTTTTTGTGTCATAGATGGTAACTTTACAAAATTATTTAAAAATAACTACAAAACATACGATTCTGCGATTTCGGATGTTGTAGCTTAAATATCATTTGTTGTAACTGCTTCCAAATCGTGTATAAACTTTGCCAATTTAACGTTAGATTATACGGGGCTTATCGACCGGAACTCACCAGTTCACTAACGAACCTAGCGGTGGACACGATAACTAGAGATAGTGCAACAGTCCCATTATTTTCAACGTGATGATTTAGTTTACTATAAGATTAGAAAGATTTATTTGGTATTTGGTAAGTTATAACAATAAACATAAGCTATAAGGAGCTTTTTACCGAATATAAAACAAGTACATGCATAAATAAGACACAAGCGGCATACATAAACTGAGGGTCATAGAACAGAGTAAGCAATCACAAGACACACAAAGCATACCGTGACTACTTAAACAGCTGTGTAGTAAAAGTTTTATTTACGAATTTTATTATTATCATTTTTTATAATCATCAATATCTCCTTTGTCCCTTTTAAAGCATTTTTTTTAACTTTCATTAAGATCACTTGCAAACTTCTATGAGATATAATTATGAGGCCCCTCATGGGTTTCTTGATTACCTGATTATCAGGGCATTTTTTTAATGATTATTTGATTACGAGGGCATCTATTTAATGATTATTTGATTATTAGCTTGCATTTTTATATATTTTTTATTACTAAGCCAAAAATTTATTGATTACCAAGGTAAAAATTTAATGATTATTTGATTACCAAGGCAAAAATTAAATGATTATTTGATTCCTAGGACCCCATGAGGACCCTCAATTATGAGCAAAGGGGTATAGGTAACTGGTTCCGTTTTATTTTACAGGTCTTTTTCTTATTCATGTATGAAGTCTTTTTCTTATCTATATAAATGATCTTATACATGTACCAGCGGATACAACACAGCAAAATTAAACCTTTTGGAGATGATAGCACGACAGTCCCATAAAATCAAACATGGACTTCAGGATTGGATATTGACTTTGCAACATCTTAAAATTCACAACAAAACTGAGACCAAAACATTTCTAGTATTATATTCATGGACACATACTTGAACAAGTAAAATCAGCAAAAATATCTAGGAGTAACAACAATATCATGACCTAAAGTGGAAAGCACACATAGATCAAATCAGTGCTACGACCGACTGAACATCAGGCGTAACGATCAAGTTGAACTTAAAAAAATGAAACCGTGCATTGTATCAATCACATGTATGTCCTGAGCTAGAATACTGCAGCCAAAAAGAAAAGATCTCAAAATAGAAAAATACACAGAAGACCTACACGCTACACGTGTAACTATAAACTATAACAACACAATTCAGGCAGTTTATCTGACACGATGCAAGCTTTACATTCACACATATTTAAAAGAACAAAAAAAAACAGATTTATTATGTTCTATACAACCATAAACAATAAAAATTGCTAGACGATACAAGCACATCTTAATTTCAAATCAGTCAGCAACTAGGCCAACCCATTCACTCACCTTTCGACCATCCCAAGTAACAATAAACTGCTGCACCAAGAGCGCATGATACGCCCGTCCACTGTCAAGTCGAACTTTATCGCATTGTTGGACCACAACAAAATTTGATTGAAAAAAAAATCAAACATAATATGTGTTTTACCAAGATGTAACAATTAACAAATATCATTGTTGGACCAAAACAAAATTTGATTGAAAAAATGCATGGATGTTCCACGGAACACATGTGTCACCTGCACTATATATATTTAAGAATTCTTGTGTTCAAAATAGAATTACAAAGTCCAAGTTGCACATCTAAATTATATACAAAAGAATATAAAAGAATATATATACTCTAAGTTTGATAGAAAAATACAGGGCCATTTATTAGGAGTTGAGGATAATGGAGGCATATCCTTAGACTCCAATAAACTAAAATGACAAAGTCCAAAAATCAGCGTAAAATCTGTAAAAACAAAATTTAAGAAAAAAACAAAATGCATGGTGCANTTTGGTTGAAAAGTGCCAAGCGATTTAGGAGGAGTTGCGGATAATGGAGACGTACCCTCAAGACTCCAGTAAGCTAAAATGGCAAAGTCCAAAAACAGTGTAAATATTTTATGAAAGGATATGGAGTAAATGAACACGAGACCATAACACATATGTTAACTCCAACTGCAATAAAATCTGGAAACAACAAAATTTAAGAAAAACAAAATACATGGTGCACATCTTCAACATATACTGAAGCATTCCTGCAAGTTTGGTTGAAAACTGTCACGCGGTTTAGGAGGAGTTGCGTATAATGGAGACGTATCCTCAAGACTCCAGTAAGCTAAAATGGCAAAGTCCAAAAACAGCGTAAAATCTGTAAAAACAAAATTAAAGAAAAACAAAATACATGGTACACATCTTCAACATATACTGAAGCACCCCTGCAAGTTTGGTTGAAAAGTGTCAAACAGTTTAGGAAGAGTTGCGGATAATGGAGATGTACCCTCAAGACTCCAGTAAGCTAAAATGGCAAAGTCCAAAAACAGCGTAAAATCTGTAAAAAAACAAAATTAAAGAAAAACAAAATGCATGGTGCACATCTTCAACATATACTGAAGCGTTCCTGCAAGTTTGGTTGAAAAATGTCAAGCGGTGCGGATAATGCTTAAATTTTTCTGAGAAATACAGACGGACAGACAGACGGACGCAAGACGACGGATAGTGATCCCTATGTGTCGATCCTGCACTAGGTGCAGGCGACACAAAAAGTGTTGTTCCATTGCTTTTAAGAATTCTTGTGTTCAAAATAGAATTACAAAGTCCAAGTTGCACATCTAAATTATATACAAAAGCATGCATTCCTCCAAGTTTGATAGAAAAATACAGGGCCATTTATTAGGAGTTGAGGATAATGGAGGCATATCCTTAGACTCCAATAAACTAAAATGACAAAGTCCAAAAATCAGCGTAAAATCTGTAAAAACAAAATTTAAGAAAAACAAAATGCATGGTGCATATCTTCAACATATACTGAAGCAGTTGAAAAGTTCCAAGCGGTTTAGGAGGAATTGCGGATAATGGAGACGTACCCTCAAGACTCCAGTAAGCTAAAATGACAAAGTCCAAAAACAGTGTAAAATCTGGAAAAACAAAATCAAACAAAAACAAAATGCATGGTGCACATCTTCAACATATACTGAAGCATTCCTGCAAGTTTGGTTAAAAAGTGCCAAGCGGTTTAGGAGGAGTTGCGGATAATGGAGACGTACCCTCAAGACTCCAGTAAGCTAAAATGGCAAAGTCCAAAAACAGCATAAAATCTGTAATAAACAAAATTGAAGAAAAACAAAATGCATGGTGCACATCTTCAACATATACTGAAGCATTCCTGCAAGTTTGGTTGAAAAATGTCAAGCGGTTTAGGAGGAGATGCGGATAATGCTTAAATTTTTCTGAGCCATACAGACGGACAGACAGACGGACGCAAGACGACGGATAGTGATCCCTATGTGTCGATCCTGCACTAGGTGCAGGCGACACAAAAATCAAACAGAATATGTGGCTTACCAAGATGTAACAATTAACAAATATCAAATTAAATTTCACAAAGTCCAAAGGCCATAACTCTGTACAAAATCAACCTACCGGAACCAAAGTCATACTTGATCTGTATCTCACCTAGATATACTCACATACCAAAAATAAAATTAATATGTCAAGCGGTTAAAGTAAAAAAAACCGGGAACCTATATTTTCAAAATTTCACTAAGTCAAAGGGCCATAACTATGTACAAAATAAACCGACCGGAACTAAATTCATACTTGATCTGTATCTTACCTAGATATACTCATATACCAAATATGAAATCAATATATCGAGCGGTTACGGAAAAAATGACCAGAAACCTATATTTTTCAAAATTTCATTAATTCCAAGGGCCATAACTCTGTAAAAATCAATGGACCGGATCCAAATTCGAACTTGATCTGTATCTCACCTAGATATACTCATATACCAAATATGAAATCAATATGTCAAGCGGTTACAGAAAAAATCTCCGGAAACCAAAAAGTTAACGGACGGACGGACGTATAAAATGTTTTTAAACTTTTTTTTTTTCAACAGGACAATATCAGCCTGAACACATAGCGACGACTGACACCGCAGCTATTTAAGGAAAACTCACATGTGAGTTTCTCCTAAATACCTAAGAACACCCTGCAAATTTTGTTGAAAAAGTACCAGGCTGTGAAGGAGGAGTGGCATTGTCTTAGAACTCTAACAATGGGATGGAAATCTGAAAAAGATAAATAAAGCTAAAATACCAAAGCATGGTTGAAAAGTGCGATGTGGTTTAGCAGATAATGGAGTCATATACCATTATGGATGTCCGATTCGCAATATGTAAAATAAAATTTATTTCAATTAAAGAACCGTAGTGAGCAAGCTCACATACCCCCATGCCCCCACATATCAGAAAATCCTGCATTATTGAACTCCAAAAGTATCCTATAAGCAATATTACACATGAAAAGAGGCTCTCAAGACCCTGTATTGCTCTTCTGGGCCATGGCTGACACAATTAGTCAAAATAATCCAAATGTTTAAGGGTCTCAATTTCCAGTTTGTTGATAGACAATGTTATATGATCCAAAATTAAAGTATGTTCCCCATTGGCAGCTATTTTTGATGGGGCATAGACTGACTGTCACTTTCTTGAAGAAGACCATCTAAGCATCATTGTGCCTCTCTTTGGTTCCAATTGGCCTAGCATTTTCAGAGAAGATCTTTGAATGATTTCCCATGGGGTCCAAGGTTAAACAATGTTCACCACTGACTGCCATCTTTTGATGCTATGGAGACATGCTGGACACATTTTATGAGGAGAACCTACTAAGGACCATTGTGATCAAGCATGGTTCCAATTGGCCATGTACTTTCGGAGGAGAACATCTTTGAATATGTTTCCCTATATGATCCAATGTTAAAACCATGCTCCCCACTGGCGGCCATCTTGAATATGATGTGGACTTGCCGAACACCTTTTTAAAAGGGGCCAACTAAGGTCCATTGTGACCAAGTTTGGTTCCAATTGGCCCAGTATTTTTGCAATATTGTCCAAGTTTGACAAAGTTCCCCACTGACGGCCATCTTGGGTGGCGTGTTGACTTGCCGGACACATTTTTAAAGAGGACCACCCAAGGACTATTGTGACCAAGTTTGGTTCCAATTGCCTCAGTGGTTTCAGAGAAGAATATCTCTGAATGCTTTCCCATAAGGTCCAATGTTAAAACTGTGTTCCCCGCTGGCGGCCATCTAGGATATGATAAGGACTTGCCAGACATTTCTTTTAAAAAGGACCACCTATAAGGACCATTGTGACCAAGTTTAATTACAACTGGCCCAGTAGTTTTAGAGATCTTGGAATATAGGGTCCATTTTTCGACAAAGATCCAACTGGCGGCCATCTTGGGTGGCGTGTTGACTTGCCGGACACATTTTTAAAGGGGACAACCTAAGGACTATTGTGACAAAATTTGGTTCCAATTGGCCCAGCGGTTTCAAAGAAAGATGTTTAAATGAAAAGTGTATGACTGACAGACCCAAGACACAGTGATGGCAAATACTCACCATGGCATAACCAGGTTAGTAATAGACTCCATTCTGACTATGAGGCCGAAAAATCTCGGAACGATACCTACCAATATATGACACAATATAAATTATACAAAAATTATTACAATGTGAAATAAGTAAAGATTATTGAAGTATTTTTGCAAAAAATTGTAAAAACTTGTATAAAAACACTTTTTTGCTCTTAATTATGTAACAAATAATTGTTTTTAATAAAGTGATAGCAGGGAATTACTCTAAAACTTAAAAGAGAAAAGTAAACCAAAGAAGATTTGAAAACAGATTTTAAAGGGAAATAACCCAGGACAAGATTATACTTGCTGTTTTAGCTGAAAATCCATTGAGCGGTTTCAGAGGAGTTGCAGTGACAAGATGATACTTTGCCATTTTAATTGAAAACAGTCTAAGTCCCATAACTCCCACAAAAATTATCCAATCAATATGGCGGTATAGTATGCATATCTACACATCATGACCAACAATCCTCAGTCAATCTCATTTAAACCATGCATATATGGTTGACGAAAGTAACCGTTCTGTCAAAAATATTTATAAATAAAAGTACAGCGTTGGATTTTTTTCTTGTTACTGTCAATAATAGGAATTGAATGAACCTACAATAAGTACAATACCCCGATCTGTTGAAAAGTTATGGTGTTTTTGTATGGTTTCAATACAAAATTTCGCATGTCAAGATTGCTTTTTTTGTTTTTTGGGACTACTTTTTATTACTAAAACAGTACATGATCAAATTTTTTGTTTCGTATAATATCTCTTCCATGATGAAGATTTAGTAAAAGTAAAGATTTAAATAGTACTTTCTCAATTAAAAAAAATGAAATAAATTGAAAACTTGTCAAGAGTTTTCATGATTCCGACATTACTGCTACTTAAAACTGACTCAGAGTCAAACTGATTCTCGAAAGATAAAAGTTATACCTTAAAAAGATACGTCATCTAACAATATGATATAAAAATCATGTATCAAGATTGGCCTCTAACAATAAAAAAGTATTGTACTCATAAACACTGTGGTTTTTGAAGTTCCAAATAACAAAGGTTCCTACGCTGCCTATGTTCTAGCAAAATTACATGAAGGGATCGGACTAAAATGTTGGGTAATTATAAGAAACAAAGCACTTATGAATTTCCACAACTTGGTTATGAAATAACTACATTCTATCTCTTATGATACTTCCTTAACTATGAAAAAAAATCCTACGTGACCGATTCCTACGTTACCAAATGACACAAGTGGAAAAATTATTGTTAAAATTTCCAAGGAATTTACTTTTGAAACAAGATTTGCATGGACTTCCATCATTTCTATGACAAAGATGTGATGAAATACCATTTGTTGTGTAGATGTACCATCAGATAAAATAAATGATTCCTACGTTACTCAATAAGCAATGCATATCTGAGTAATCACTTTCGTCAAAAACACTAGCAATTCATAAATGGCTTTTCATGTTTCCACAAATTCTATCAATTGCCCACAATGTCAAAACAATATAAGAGTATGAAGATATTACATCTGGGTATGATGATTCCTACGTTACTGTGACATTAGTAACAATAACGGTAGCAAAATATATGTTAACATATTTTGCTGATATCGTGGAATTTTTATACGAACACTCGTACAAACCAAAATAACACATATATAACATTATTTGACAACGCTCAATTTTTGGAATTTCAACAATCCAAATGCATGGTTTAAATGAGATTCACTGTCCTACCAAATATGAAAGCAATCCGTCAAACGGTTACAGAGGAGTTGCAGTGACAAGAACAGGACTGACGGACGGACGGACGGACCAAGTATAAAAAAAAAACATAATACCCCTTTGGGTCGTTGTTTCTTTGACACATTCCCCGTTTCCCTTCTTTTTCCTATTATACCAAAAAAACATTCAAAAACTTCGTTGCGTGGGGTATAATAAATGTAATTTGTTGTTAGAAAATTGGAAAAAATATTTAAATTTGGTCAAATTTTATGGGAAGCTGATATAGTCCCTTCTGAGTTAAATATGATAAAATCATGATTTGACGGGAAACAGAACTCAGTTAATTTTTCATAGATTTAAGATAAAGCAAGATTTTACATGTACCATGAATGAATTCGCGCTCTATAAGAGTAAAATAAAACTTTTTCACAATGCTCATATTTAATCAAACTTTGTCTGAATGTTCATATTGCATTGGCTGGAATAACCCCCCGTGCACCCCCTCACTTATGGACCCCGCCCACATTTTTAAGTTTGCTTACATCCCCTCTTTAAAATAAGACATGTTAAAATGAGCATTACCTGCACGCAATATTGGAACATGCCACTTTTTTTACCCACCCAAACAAATTTTTAAAATTTCGTTTTTGACAAAAGTTTTTCTTTCAGTTGTTTAAAATTGTTGATTGGTACCTACCAGTCATGAAAAGGTGGTATAAAATGATAGCCTATGATATAAGCTTTTCAAATATCCCACATAAGCACCATTTCTATACCCAATACGTTATAAAAATTGAAAAACCTTACCCCTACCCCTCGAAATGTAAACGTAAATTTTAAGCTTTTTCTAGATATTGTGTAAGTTCAATGATTTATAGAACCCAGTGTGTTTTTCATTTCAGAATTCTTGCATTTGTTTTTAGTCTTGTAAAGTCCTTTTTAAAACGTAAAAATGTTACATGTAACATGATGTTTATATGTTTTGAATGACCAAACTATCACCTTTAAATAGACAAATAAAACAGATCTTTGAATAATTTCGTTTTCGACACAACTTTGTCCCTTTTTGCCTCATCTCATCTAAAATGTGTTCAATTTCATGAAAAGTGGTAATGAAATGAAAGTACATAATATCTTCTTTACAACTAGTTTAAATTATAGCAATTTTGAAAAAACATAAACTTCCTACATCCATAAAACTTACCCCATACCCCAACAAATTTACTCTAAAATTGTCAATTTTTTGTTTATATTCGCATAAAAATTACAAGAACACGCAAAACGCCTGTTGTCTATGACAATGTTGCATGAATTATATTGTGATTATATTAACAGCCTTTTGTTGACTAAAACTCAAATTTTTGCCCGAAATTAATGAAAAATGGTAATTTTCAACATTTCAGATTTCTCCTTCTTCTTCCAGTAAAGAGTTGAACTCATCTATATGATTTTAAGTAAACTCTGGCTCGATTAAAAACAGGAGGCTTTGCGAAATTAACCAAACCGTACATATGTACATGTTAACAGAGTCCCCATCGCACTTTAGGGTCCTACATATATATACAAGATGAGCTGGAATTCAGTGGTGCAGTAGAAAACAGGGCACACTGGCAAATCTGGCCCTGAACTCATCTAAAGTTGGTGCTGCAGTCACTGTCTCCAGCAGATGATTCCACTCTCTGATGGATCGAGGAAAGAAGGAGTTGTTATACACTTCTTTATTGGCTCTGTGTTGTCTGTATCTGTGCCCCCACTCGTTCTACTGTCCCCTGGGATGTAGTAAAGATCTGGATTGATGTCCACCAGATTGTGCCGGATCTTATAGCACATCAATATACGATGTTGTGTCCTTCTGTCTTGCAGTGTATCCCATTCTAGTTGTGTAAGGAGAGAGGTAACACATACCGGTGAGTTATCAGTATATTGGTTGTAGACAAAGCGGGCTGCTCTTCGTTGCACCTGTTCTAGGTCTTTGATGGTCACACTGTGTAAACGGTGTACTGTGCCTTTTCGATATAAACAGTGTCCTTGATAAAATGTGGCTTCATGTTTCTTTTAACCTGGATTTTAGGAAGCATGAAGGCACATTTCCACTAGGGACACTTTATCATATGGTGTACTGTGCCTTCTTCATTTCTAACAAATAACCTGAAGGCACATTTTATAGAGGACACCGTTTACACAGTGTGATGGTAGTAGACTGATGTGGGTCCCTTACAGTGGATATACGTACTCGATCAATGGTCTGATCGGAGTACAGTACGCTGTTGCCTTTACTGCTGGTTTGCACCGTCCAAAGTTTCTTCGTAGAAAGCCCAGTGTTCTTGTTGATTTCCCGATGGTATTGGAACAACGGCAGTATAATACCGAAGGAACAAGGCAAGCGATGTAACAAAAATCGAAGTCCAAAGACATGGCGAAAACGGCAACAGAGAAAAAACAAGGACGTGAGACAGGTGCTTTGCCCGTTGCAGATCTTGGCTGATGGTCACTCCCAGGTATTTCCCACTGTCTACTTCTTCTAATTTGTGTCCATGGAGTTTGTACTGGGTTTGCAGGGGCTGACATCTGTAGGTGACTGATGATCGTACACTTTTCCGGGTGGAAGCACATCTGCCACTTATGCTTCCAAGCCTCAAGTGAAGTGATATCATCCTGGAGATTTGCAGTGTCAGCCTTGTTCCCAAAGTTCACTGTTAAATCCTTATATACGCCAAATCTGGAGGATATATCTGCAGATATGCCAATTATTTGTTCTAAGCGATACATAAGTTGTATTTAAGCATTGCTTAAAAAACAAGGAGTGTTTAATGTGACTCTGAATACCGAAAATCTTAACCCTACCCCAACAAATTTTCCCGAAAATTGTCAATTTTTTTGTCTATGTTCGCACATAAATAACCAGACCATGCAAAATGTGTGTTACTATGCTTCCCATTGGTAGCCAATTTCATAAGGTGCAGACTCGAAGGACATCCATTATAAGGAAGTGATAGCAGGAAATTTCTCTCAAACTTAAAAGAGAAAAGTTATTCGAAGAAGATTTGAAAACAGAATTTAAAGGGAGATAACCCATAAACCATATGGTATTGGGGAAAAATGGTGAAAAACAGGCAATTAACTCCTGCACAGGTTTTTTGATTTTCTTCAAATTTTCAGAGTGGGTACAGCGGGAAACATAGTGGTATAAAATTATCTCCCTTCTTGAAAAACTCTCCTGTGTCTCAACTTTTTCGGAACAGATTAACAGCATGACAACCAAAATAAACAATCAACAAAATGTCAAGATTTCAAAAGAAATAAATAAATACAATATTTAGCACTAAAACGTCATTAAATTCCCAGATCTTTACTTTGTAGTTAAAAAGTGATTAAACTGCCCACAAGAGGAGGTAACATGCGAATTCCTTACATAATTTACTGTCGTGATGAAAATATTGAATGGACACACTGGTCAAAATCAAAATCACTGGTCAATTGCTATAGGGCCTTAAAATGCATGTACCCAGACAAAATTGTATGTACAGATAGATTTTTTAACATACTTTATTTATAGGTCAATTTAGTAAAGAAATAAATAAATACAATATTTAGTGAAAACGTCATTAAATTCCCAGATCTTTACTTTGTAGTTAAAAGGTGATTAAACTTGCCCACAAGAGGAGGTAACATACGAATTCCTTACATAATTTACTGTCGTGATGAAAATATTGAATGGACACACTGGTCAAAATCAAAATCACTGGTCAATTGCTATAGGGCCTTAAAATGCATGTACCCAGACAAAATTGTATGTACAGATAGATTTTTTAACATACTGTATTTATAGGTCAATTTAGTAACGATTCTTGCATAAGAAACGCTGAGATCAAATCTAATCCTATGTTACTTGGCAAAATTATATCTTTTCGAAACTGCACCATTTTCCTTTTATACCCAGGATCTGATGGTTCAATTAAGGAAAAGGACGTGCCTTCAGTTAAAACCCATTCAAAGACCCCACGTGCTTAGTGAGTAAAAATCGATATTGTTTATGTAACCTTGATGGTTGCGATGTATAAACGGTCGTTTTGTATACTTTATTTCGTCAAAACCACTGCGTGTACCCAGTCCAAAATGTTCAAACGAATCGATAAATATTTAATTGCAAAGTATATTTTTTCCTGGAAATTTTCGTTATAAAGAAATGCCTACATCCAAAACTCTTTGGAACTATGTTTATTCTTTCATTAAAAAATATGCGAGAAATATCAATTTTTTTTTAAATATCATTTGTCAATATCAAGATACGTCACATGAACATAACAGAGTATAAATTTTCATGTTATAAGTAATTTTTATCAGGCCCTGACAACGAGTTACGCGTTGCAATCGACATTTTTATCTTTTCTAAACGAGAGTTCATTTTCTATTGTTTGAATACCACCGGGAATTTAGACTGGGTAGATCTTGATATGCTGAACATTTTTCCAATGTACACTTCACCTCTATCTGTTACAGTTTTTGAAATAAGAAATAAAAAATGAAATAATTTTGAGAATTTTACGGAAAAGGGCCGAGACGGATTTTCCGATTTTCTTCAAAATTGCAGGGCAGATAGACCTTGGCATTCTGAACAATTTTACTACCTGTCAGATTTTCTATATATGTTACAGTTTTCCAGTTCGAACTGGCTACGATTAAGTAATCCTAATAAAAATAATTATTGTTACCTGAGACCGGAACCGAGAGTAATTATGGAACCTTCGCCGAATGCGGACCTGTTTTAAATGAAGTAACAATAATTTCTATCCTTATTGTTACTTGGCGGTATTGTTACCCGACAAAAGGAATTCAAGACAATTACAAATTTATTTGATACAAAGATTAACTTATCAGTATTAAATGTAATCAGTTCAAAGATATGGCTCATATTATGTTTTTTATTATTATTTCTGGTGGCATTTCCTGCACATCCAGTATGTTGATTTTAGTGGATTTTTTAGCCCAGCTCACGTAAGGTGATATTATTCTAGATAGCCGTGGCATACTATTGGAGCGCGGATGTGAACGTCGTCATTACAAGCAAGACAATTCTATTGTGTCTCGTCCTGCTTTGCAGAGATGTTCTCTTTTAATCTTTTCAATGCTACCTTGGTCAATTATATTTTAATTCGATTTATGGTAATATTTTCATCTAAATTTTTTGTAACAATTTCGTTGATAGTAGCAAGCCGGTCTCCTTCTTTGACATGTCGAACGCCATGTTTGCATATAATAGGGGTGAGATCTTTTCAAATCATACCCGGTGGCGATTTATATATAAAGACAAAACTCATATAGTATTACTTCTATTTTTTATTCATTTTTCTTTGTTTTGTACATTTCTTATTTTTAAACATATTCATTTTACAATATAATGATAATAAGTGACATGCCATCGATAACATAATACGAATAATATACGAATAATATCAGGTAACAATAACGCCAGGTAACAATAAGGATAAAAATTATTGTTCATGAATTCATTTAAAACAGGTCCGCAACCGGTGAAGGTTCCGTAATTAGCCTCTGTTCCGGTCTCAAGTAATAATAATTATTTTTATTAGGATTACTTTTCCAGGTAATTCTAGCCAGTGCCTTTCCAGTTATTGGCCAAAAATTGAAATTTACACCCATGTTCTATTTTTAGTAACAGTGGTCATGATGTTTTGTTTCCAGACTCCTCGGATACAATTTTGAAACTACATACCCCGGTGATGATCAAGGCCAAATTTGGTCAAAATTGGTGTGGTAGTTTCAGAGGAGAAGATTTTGAAAAAAAAAGTTTACGACGGACGAAGGACGGACAGACGACGGATGCCGGACGCCAAGTGATGGCAAAACCTCATCCTGGCTATAGCCAGGTGAGCTAAAAACACGAAGCGTTTAATGTGACTCTGTATACCGACAATCTTACCCCTAGCCCCCCCCCCCAAAAAAAAATCACAAAAATTGTCAATTTTGTGTCTCTGTTCGCAAAGAAATAACAAGTCCACGCAAAATGTGTGTTGTATATGACAATGTTGCATGAATTCGATCATGCTTTGGTATTTCAATAGCCATTTGTCGACTTCAACTAAATATTTTGCACAAAATTGATGAAAAACGAGAATTTTCAACATCTCAGATTTGTCCAAAGTTTGCTGTTCAACCCTTATGTATGCCAAATCTGGAGGATATATGTGCAGATATGCCAATTAATTGTTCTAAGCGATACATTAGTTGTCTTATGACACTATTAGAAAAACAGGGAGTTTTTGATATGACTCTGAATATCGAAAATCTTACCCCTACCCCAACAAAATTCCCTCAAAATTGTCAATGTTTTGTCTATGTTTGCAAAGAAATAACTAGACCACACAAAATGTGTATTGTATACCCGGAATTGAATATGACAATGTTGCATGAATTCTATCACGATTTGGCATTTTAACAACCATTTGGAGACTTAAACTCAATCATGATTTTGCCCCAAATTAATGAAAAATGGGAATTTTCAGTATTTCGGATTTGTCCGCCAAAGTTCGGATCACTGTTAAATCGTTAAATATCGGTCATATCTTGAGGATATATCTGCAGATATGCCAATTAATTGTTATGAACAATACATAAGTTGTCTTAAAACATTGTATAATGTATATATTATCCCACACGAAGATATGGGAATAAGCGTTCATGTTAACTGATGTTATTTGGATATGCTTATTTCTCATACTAATTTCCCTTGTCGTCTTCCCGGGGGGGGGGGCTACTTGCTATTACTTAGATAGTATGAGTGTGCCGCAGGCATTGGTCATGTTTTTTATATCAATACATCTTAACAGGGTATTTTTTCACGTCTGTTGTCTTGAACATGGTATTTATTTCCACATGGCCATGGCGGTGGTTAGTTTTAAGATTATTTACTTCGGCAAACAGCCGATAAAAACCAGATTTTAACACACAAAGACCAGCAATATAATATATACATGTACTATATCCAGGAAACTTTAATGCATATATTCTGGAGCAAGATATTTATTTTAAGTAGAAATAAGTCTTATAAACAGGGTGTGTTTTTTATAGTTTTTCCAGTCTTAAATTGGGTCCATTTTTATATAGCTATCGGCAGAGTATTACCAAAATTATTGTCAAGTACCCTCCCCCCCCCCCCCCGGTCCATACAGGTGTGACCGGAGGGTAAAATGTATGAAAATCAGTATTTTTACTTCAGTGCCTCCTCGTCCGGGGATCGAACCCTGGACCGTTTACTTCGTAGCCAACCTCGCTACCGAATGAGCTAAAGAAATATTCCGTTAGCTCCGTCGATTTTTACTGGCTATATATCTTCCAGGTATGCACCTCCATGACACATGTATAACCGACAAAGAACAAGATGGTAGTCTTTCGACATCTCTTGTCTCTAATTAGTAAGACCATTCACTATATTTTTGTCACTTTCAATGTCTTTAAACAAGTTCTTGTTTGAAACAGTGTAAGGAAGAGGAAGAAAAACACAGAAACTTATTGTTGAGTAGCCATGTGTTCATATCAAAATATATTGTGTTCGCATGAATTCCGTATCTTGTTCGTGATTTGACTTTCTGTTTAGTGACTCCATGACGTCATCATCGACAACCTGTCAGGACACACAGACAGAAAAATAAAATAGCAGTCGACTTGTCTTGACAAAAACGTTGTAGTTGCAGCGATAGCTGCATTTTAGTAAAGTAAGCCTTGTAACCCCCCAAAAATCGATTGTGCATATTATTCTGGAAGACACTCGTCCCTTGCACAATTATGTCGGCACACCGTCCGGCACTTGGCCTTGGGAGTCATGTCGAAACATCGAAACAAAAAGACCTCTAACGTTCTAGTATTCTAAATGTTGAAATTGCGGCTCATAACAAACAAAAAATGCTTTCTTGTTTGTTTCATACCTACTCTTATTTGACCCACATCTCTTCTACTACCATGTGCTTCAGTCGAAAATAACCGGCGGTAGTGTAACTGTAAATTTGTCATTGGTCTATATTGCTGTAAAATTGTACGCATACATGTAAGTTTTACCAGCTTTTTATGCCCCAGCAAGGAATTCAGGGTTTGTATAATTATCATGATTAAAGCACAGAATTTTTGGAAAATTTATTTCAAATAAATTCATCGAGAATCAGGATTTCATCTAGATACAATAACGTAACCCTCAGTCCACTACGTTCCCATGAGGGTTGTGACTTGGTCCCATTACCCGTAAAGGAGCAAAATTTGTTTCAATTTGCAAGCGAAATACCTACTGATATATAAACAATCAATTTTTATGCCCCCGTGAAACGAAGTCTCGTGGGCATATAGTTTTTGGTCTGTTTGTCCACAAAAAACTTTTAACATTGGGTACATCTTTTGAATGGTAAATGATAGGGCTCTCATATTTTGCATGTGTATTCCTTCTGGCAAGACCTTTCCGGAATTTAACATTATTCATGTTAATATTATCCGGAAATGACTGGATTTGGTTTTAAAATCCTACATCTGATCATATTCATCAAATTTAATTTCTAAATGGCCGAAACTTGGAAAACAATTTTGAAAACGTGTTTCAAAAAAGAACGTTTTGAGCCACTTAAGGAGATATTTTTACAGAAATATAAGAAACATAAGCAGTAACAAGATGTGTGTTGTGAAACACTTATGCCCCCAGGTAGCAGCAAAGAAAAAACATTTAGCAATTTTGAACAATGAGATTTGGAGATTTTTTACTATCAAAGGTCTGATAAGCTCAAATAAGATCAAATATGCTGTTCATAAATTGTTATTCAGATGATAATAAATATCTGGAGTAAATGCACATGAGACAAAGCCTCTACAAATACATGGTAGAACAAAGCAATGGAACAATGCTTTTATTGTTGATCTTCATCTTGAAGTCGCCATGAGGCCTTCAACAACTAGCTTTGCTCATACCAAATAGTAAGTTCAAGACAGCCCTTAGCACCAGTTTGAATTAAGTGGAATCCATCACTAATTGGTGAACAACACTACATGTTTTTATGAGTCCATGGATACAGGATCATTAACAAACATAAAACTAACTGGCAAAGTGCTCTTTCAATCACTGTCATCCATTGCCTGACAAAAGCACCAGTGTCATTACAGATTAAGCTGGTATGCAATTACAACATACATGACATATAGACAAATACAGGGAGTTTATCAAGTGCAATGTACGAAAACTTGGCATTATAAAATAATGAGATGTGGGCACTATAAATAGGTGGTCAGAATAACATTTTGAAGTTACAAAAAACAGTAAAATGCCAAAAATTGAAAATAATATTATGATAGTATATCTATATGAGAAATGAAGTACACCATAAAAATTAAAATTCTCTTGCTTTTTCAGAGATAGATAATGGCAGGCAGAGATGTGGTAAATGGTGGCGCTGAAGTTGATACTTTTGAGAAAGATTTGAAAGAAATTTTGGAAGATGGACCAAGTTTAAACGACATGCATAATACAGTCCAGACTGGGTCACCGCAGAAAATAATGACATCGTCATATCCTGGCGGTTCAGGTTCATTTGATAACACTGGATCTTCCTCACAGTCGCTTCCTAGATCTCTTACTATGCCACCTGGTGTGTGTTTCTAAGCTTGTTATACAACTCCTGCACATATATGCTGGAGAATACAGGGATTTTTCAAGCAATTTATTTTTCATATTTTGTTAGGAATAATAACAAAATGCCAAAGTTACTCATGAATCTCTGGTATATGCTGGGAATATATGTTTACATAGTTATAAGCAAAAATGTAAGAAATGCTAGAAAAATCCCTTGTAGATATATATGAATCTGTCTTTTTGAAATTTTACAAAAGAGGTTTATTGGTATACTGTAAACCGGGAAATTTTCGCGCTGTCTTTATTTCGCGGTAGATTGACAGGATTTTAGTTCGCACAGTTTTGAATTTGCACTGCAAAATTGTTGACCATTGACTTCAATAATAAACAAGTATATTCGCGTTGTTTTATTTTCTCGCTTCCATTCCAAACGCGAAAATCACGAAAATAAAACTACCGCGAAAATTTCCCGGTTTACAGTATTTGATATTCAATGCTCTAGAAACCACCATCCGTACACAGGATATATGAACCAGGACGGGTTCTCGTTTAAATTTCAATGAAATCTACCATAAGTGTACGGGGATACCAGTGTTAACCAGTGTATCTATAGGTACATTTGTACTTAGTAGCTATAAACTGGATACACGTAGTACACTAATGGTAACCGTCATTAAAATTTAAATGAAAACCAGTCTTAGTACCTATATCCTGTGTATGTATGATACATACACATGGTGGAAACAGATCTGTAACCTTTGGATTTTTGAAGGGCTCTTCATTAAAAGTTAAGTCAACAACTTTGACCTCTTTCTATTTTAGAATGAGGTTAACTTTCTGAAGCCTTATATTTACTTTTTTTTTTGCACAACAATTTTGTTTTATTAGTAAAATATTCAATGTCAGAATCGCTGTCTTCAATGTGTAAAATGATGTCATCTTAATTGCTGATACAATGGACACTGCACCAATGAAGTCATAATTACTGTCATTACTGTCATGATATAGTGTAGATTTTATTACAATGATAATGAATTTATAGAGGTTGCATGTTTTATATTTATACGGTAAAATGATCTTCTCAATTCACAGAAGGTTGTAACAAAAAATATCCTTGATTCCCATACCCTCCCGCCATGATTTTTTCATCCAATCAAAATATTTTATTTTGATATTTTGCTAATTATTTAGTATAAACAGTATAATATTCAGAGAAAACATATATAAAAATCAACAGTGAAATACAAAATGATTGGATTGTTAATTATTTGTCATTGTCTTCATAATTTACAGCATTTTTCACTAGTATAAGTGGTAAAAAATGTGAAATAACATGTTGCCTGCCCATCGTTGATTTTTGAAAAGGTTGGATGAGAAATAAGGAATTTTTTGTTATGGCTTAGTGGAGCCAGTTAAAACGAAGTCGACACTTTTATATCACAAACATTTTTAGTGATGCGAATATTCTTCAGACTGTATACAGCCTGCAATTCTTTAGAAGTTCCTTTAGTATTTGACTTCAGGCCTGTTGGATAATTAAGTTATATCATGATGAACTGTGGACATTTTTATCGGCTTAATGAAATTACTAACTACATCAGCATGAATACATTTATAGGCTTGAAAACATATATTATCCAAGAGGCTGATACACATAATAAAATATTAAGTTTCAAAACTTGTTAAAGAAAAAAAATTATTATATAGAGGACGGTGAAAGATTGAAATTTCTCAGGGAAAGAAAAGTGATAATTAACTGTGAAATTATTTTCCATAATTTCACTCTAGGAAGTGACGTCACAATAGACGTCGTCAACGTTGTTGTTAAGTAAACGTCTCGGTGGATTAACATGAATAACGTAGTTCATGAAAAGAATCTCAAATTAAACCAATAATTATGAGAGAACTGATCTATATAATAAAAACAATAACGAATCCTAGATTCTGATTATCGAAAATATTCAACTCGTGATCGAAAAACACTGTAATTCACTCATGCGCTGCGCGCATTCGTGAATTACTGCGTTATTCGAACATTCGTTGAATATTTTGCAGTAATCAGAATCTCGGATTAGTTATAGTATAATTATTTGTTATTGAATGAATATTTAGATGTTAAATGATATTTTATTAATCATAGCTAGATTTAAGGACCAAGCATACAAGATGTATGTACATGTATATCTATAAAACACATATAATGAAGCTTTATCTGCAACAATAAAATTCAAATGCAGTTTTGCGTGTTGCTAAAATTGTAATGGTCAAATTCCGCAGTGGAAGGATGATCTCAATAATATCACATCCTAAAACTCTTAACTCAGTTGGCATATAAATCACATATATATACATGTATGCCATGTCTGCATATTGGACATTATGAAACAGTTTAATGCATGCACAAACTGGGAGGAGGCTTAAGCCTTAAGGTCGAGTCTTGAAGGAATGCAAAGTATATGGTGATGGAGTTTTTTCAGTATATCTGTATAATTATTAAGAATTTTGGTTAATCATGTTCAGAATTTACAATTATTTACAAAATCTAATTTTTAAATTTTAGAGTTATGCATTAAATGGGTTCAACAAAATACTTAAATTTGTGTTTGTTAACTAATGTATTACTAATATATAATTTATGTATAATACTAATACTAACAAAGCTGAAGAAATTGGAAAGAAATTAAAATGATAGACTGTTCTGTTAGTTAATGTTGAAATGGTTAAATAATATTGTATTTCTTCTATTTCAGCAACTAGTAATGTATCGTTAACAAACAATCCTTCCAGCAATGGGGACTTTATACCAAAAACTGTGCAATCAGCACAATCGAAAATAGAGACTATCAAATCGTGGAGTGTGAATACATTTAAATGTACGAAGCAATACATAGCTGAAAGACTTGGTAAAGGTTCTAAAACAGTCGACCTTGAACTTGAGGCACAGATTGAAGTTTTACGTGATATGCAAAGAAAATATGCTAACATTTTACGACTTGCAAAGATGTTAACTAGTCACTTTTGTAACGTAGTTCAAACACAAAGAGCTTTAGGAGAGGCATTTTCTGAACAAGCTCAAAGAAGTCCTGAGCTTCAAGAAGAGTTTTCTTATAATTGTGAAACACAGAGAGCTCTTGTTAAAAATGGTGAAGTTCTTTTAGGTAAGATCTAGAGATGTTCTGATGATCGAAAACAATCTCAAATCGGTTGCATCTAGATATGATTAATCGATTGAAGTTTTGGTAAAAAAAATTATCAATCAAAATTTTCTCTTGTCCTAAAATAGCATTATTTTGGTATTCCTTCAAATCAAACTACATTTTTTAATGAATTCAACGATAAAATATTCGTAATTTGCCTTAATAAATAAAAATATCACAAGTTATAGAAAGAAAACTAATTTCATGGTTTTGTGAAAGAAAATATTCAGACAATAGCCAAAATTTTGACAAATATTCCCCTTAATGTCCTTACACAGTACAAAATGTAAGCATTTTACCCGTAACTGATAGTAATAGCTAATCGGTTGGTTGACCCTTACTGATTATATAGGTAATTGGTTTGAATTTTACTGATTGCTCTACATTAGTAAGCTCCATGTATGATTATAGTTCTATACACCTATTGAAGTGGTATAAAATCTCACAAGGGTGAGGCATAGTTGTCATTACACTTGTCTTTATTATTATGAAAAATTGACCGTGTGTTAAACAAAAGTTTGCCATATAATTCGTTGCCATACAATTATAAGGTCGTAAATGGTAGTTACGACCTTTTACCATTTGACTATATTTTTACTCGGCTTCATTGGCTCTATCATTCTATTACACTGGTTTCACTTTAGACCCTCTTGAAATAGGTGAATTATGAAAAGGTCATATCTACATCTTTTTCTACATATGGCTTAAAAGGTTGTATCTACATGTTCTATTCAACTAAAATATTTTCCCGCCAACCACCATTTTGGATTTATAAGGCTCTAACTGCCAGATACGACAAAATCTTTTCCTTTTTTACTGAAAACTGGGAAATTGCAGTAATGACCTAACAATACTGCAGCAATGAATTGTCTTTAAGACACTTACTGGCGAACAGAATCAACAGATATGAAATATTGGCAATATGCTAAACATGTTTGCCAAATAATGGGTCATCAAGGAGCACACTTTATGAAATTAGAAGGAATTTAAGTACATGTATTATTCCAAAGTTTTCTGTACAACTTGACTAAAACAAAAGAAAAACACATACATTTGTACAAACACTAATACTTTCAAATTAAGACTAACCTACTGAATTTTAGAATCTGAGGGAGTAAATTGCATATTTTACTGTTGCAAATAGAGTTTTTTGGGGACTCATTAGTTAAGATAGAAAACAGATGTGACAGTAAAATTTTAGATAGACTCCTGAATATCCTAAAATACAGTGTGGTTATCTCTATTGTAATGCAATTAACAAAAAAGAACCAATTTAAATCAAGTATTTAAATACTGGAGATTTGGTAAGCATTTGCACTGTAATGTTGCTATTGGTTCCAATGGTAAATAACAAAATACCGAAGTTACCGTTAATTTGCATATGCACATTTAGACAACTTATTTTACGAAAGGATATGGAGTAAATGAACACAAGACCATAACACATATGTTAACTCCAACTGCAATATTTTCAATGAGCTGTATGGCCATTTCGGAAATTAATTCCTCATCAGCAGCACTAGAACCCAAACAAAGGAAATCCATAATTTCAAAAATGTTTAAAATACATAAAACCAAACGAAATCCGAATAATCAGTGATATCAAATATAGCCAAGGACAAAACTACGATGGAGGGAGTTATGTCTCTTCAGTGCAGATCCAATCAAACCATTTGGAAGTCTATAAACCAATATGTGTAAAAAGCTGATAGAGAACAAATAACCCAAGGATCTAAGTAGAAAAGCCAAAATTAAGCTAAGGACAGAGCTATGCACGAGGGAGATACTCCTTAGTTTTTAAACAAAATTTTGTTAAATTTGGATATTGCAATCATTGATTTTACCTCTTGAAACTAACATGCCATCAAATCAAAATTAACATTACAAACAAGTGCATTTGAATGAAAGGCTACCAAGCAAGTAAATTCATTCTGCTATACTTATATTTTTAGGAATAACGGTACATTATTTGAATACTCGAGGGCGACAATCATAGATTTAATGGCGAAAAAAAGGCAGTTTACCAGTGATGAGAAGCAGAGATTGACAGCCATTGATATTCAAATTGTGTACTGTTATTGTAATTATAATGAATCAAACAATTTCATGTCATGTCGTTGTTTAATATATTTGTACGGGTTCAGGGAACCGGGCTAGACAGGGAACCTACCTTGTGACTGAGGTGGAGAGCTCGTTGCTTAAATGTTGCCTGCATCTGCAACTGGTGCACAGTTAATGTTAACTGGGGAACTACCTTAATGTCTTTTTGCACTGGTGATAAAATCCGAAAAGAATATTATTTTACACATGCTTGTGGATCCTGCATTAGGACAAACATGAACATTGACCATTCTTTAATGTTATGTAGTAATAAGTATGTCCATATTTGAAGTAGGATTCACATTTATTATTATTTTATGTGTATTTTCAGGTGCAATGAATTTTTTCACATCAACAATCAACACACTGTGTAATAAAACTATGGAAGATTCATTATTAACTGTTCGACATTATGAAGCAGCCAGGTATGTTTTTATGCCCTCGGATGAAGGATCGGGGGCATATTGTTTTTTTTCCTGTCTGTCTGTTGGTGCACCTGAAACTTTACCCTTGGCTATAATTTTTGTCTCGCCTGCGACGAATGTCTCGAAAGCGAGACATAGCGATCATAGATTCCGTCGTCGTCGGTGTTGTTGTCGGAATCGTTTACATTTGGTTGACCCAAATGTAAAACTTTTTTTGAACTTCAATAACTTTCTTAAATCATACTCAATGTCAATGAAATGTTGACACAATATTCAGTACAACTTCATTATTGAAGCCCAGATTTATTTCTTGAAATAAATAATTCCAATTTTTCCGTATTTTTCCATTGTTTTTTCCATGAATGTTTTTTGTTTTCAAAATATCTCAGCACCTACATGCCATAGACTGATGATTATTGGTAAGTGGTTACATCTGTAGTAGTAACCAACATCCAAACCAGAATAATGTCACTTTGACCTATATTTTCCGCTTCAATGAATTTGTCAAAATTTTCTATTTAGGTCCATATATCAACAATGTTTAAAGAAAATTGAAAATAAGGACTTTAATTTTGATGTAGAATTTTTGCATATAGTCCATAGATGCACAATTAGATTTCAGAATTTTATCCTGGTTCCAAATTTGATAAGTTTCCTGAAAATGCCCAAGACTAACAATTTTTGAAATTTTTGCATACAATCAAACATTTAAGCCATATTTTCATACAAGACATAATTCTGAAGACTAAGAATTCAAAAAATATGGTTCCAAGTTTGGTTTATTTCCTTAAACTCTCAAAGACAAGCAATTTTTTGGAATTCTTGTTTGCAACCATGTGTTTTGATGAATTTTAGTTGAAACGCAATATTTCAATGGTTAGATTTCAAATATTTTGTACTCCAATTTTGGTAAATTTCCTGAAACTGTCAAAAGACCAGTTGTTTCTTGGAATTCTACTTGGCAACCACATCTTAATATAAGCCAAATAAGAATGATATTGGAGTGAGCAGGCGAGACACTAGGTTCCACCGAACCTTTACGAATTATTGAAATTTTAAAGAAAGATTGATCATACTTGGCAGCTGTATAGGTCTTATCAAGAGAAACATAAATATGCCCAAAAAAAGTAGGTCATATTAAAGGTCAAGGTCACCGAGGGCGTACATTTTCAACATGTAACGCTACTGCACTTCATTAAAAATATGTTTTGGTCAACACTTTCATACCCAAAATGAAACTTTAAAATAATGAATTCAATAAAATTAGTGCTGTTGGCATATGTAGTGTTTCATAAACACATCTTGTTTACAGAGATAATTTTCCTATGCAATAAAGTAAATTTCTGTTTTTGACAATTTGTATCCTGATAAATTTTTCCTTACAAGTGCAAGCTATCTCTATCACTTGGCATCTGTCTGTCACTTGTTGTACATAAGATTTTCACATTTTACCATCACTCCTGAAACAATAGAAGCAAATTTAACCAAATTATATATGAAAGGTACTGTCTTTTACAAAATTCGTACGAAACAGATGAAAAAATATACCTGCCAGTGCAGAACATATTTTAACCCTTATCGTGCTATTTTGTTTTATGGAAAATCAGCGGTTTGCATTTATTTGCAAATTTATGCAAATTATATGCAAATGTAGCAACTGATTCTGAAGATGTTTATCGTTTACTATAGAGCTAGTATAGGTGAGCACGGCGTGGGGTGGGTTGGGTGAGGAGGTGGGGTTCGGTGGGCAGGGCTAAGCCCAAAATATTGGTAACCACAGAGAAAAGTGCCATTTTTTGGCCTTTTTGGCCACTTTTTTGCCGCAAAATGGCCGATGATGACGTATCACAAATTTAAAGTGTTTTCTGAAGACTTTACACCTGGTGGGTCATTCCTACTTACAAAGTATGAATAGTTGGGTATAAGCATTATCTGTGTGTTGGGTTATATTATTTGAGGACCTCAAAATTGACATTTTTTCACGATTTTGCACTTTTAAACCAGAAGTGGTGATGACGCATGCACCCTAGGGACTGGCACTTTTATCCTGTGATAGATATGACATCGTATTATCATAATAATCCAATCTAGAGTATTAGGTATGAAGTGTTGCATTCTGGTTGCCAAAAAATGGAGCCCACCCCTTCCAAAATGTGCGAATATTTTGCACTTTTTAATGAAAAGCCTACGTTTCCATGCTGATATGACCTAGGATTTGGCAAAATTGTCCTTTCTTGATATGTGATATTGTTGGAAATAGCTATTTCTATGTTTTGAGTGCAAAAAACCATATCTGCATAGGTTTTGGGACCTGTAAGAGGTGTTCAACTGAAGTATGACTGCAACCCGTCAAATGACGGGACCCGCATGGTAAGTGTTAACATTGGACCGAATGTAAAAAATACATATGATGATTATCGTCTCTGAGACTGCTGAAACAAATCAGGCAAAACTTGTTGGAAAAAGGTATGTGAGGTCCTTGACAGAGATTGCTAATTTCCTTCATACACAATATTATAGAAAAATATGAAAGGATATGGAGTGAATGTACATGTGGCAAAAACGCACATATGTATGATACATAGAAAACTCCAGTTTACCAAGGACAGGGCTTTGATTCCTGTCTACATCTTGATGTCACCCAAGGGTCCTCAACCAGAGGTGAACAATTCAGGGCTATTCCAGTAAAAATTCCACTGTGGGGTGGAACGCCACTTATTTTTATACCCCCCACCAAGAGAAAATAATTTAAATATATTATTAACCTATTAGGACACAATAGAAATTTACCTACCACCAACAGAAAAAAATATCACCGGAGTTTCACCCCCCGGTTGGAATTTTAAAAGGAATAGCCCTCACCCCCCAAAGCGAGATCAAGAAGGTCCCTAGCATGCACTTAAGCTGTATTTTTGACAAATATGTTGAGCAACATTGATAGAAACATCGATATATCTGTTTCCATCGACATTCGATGACATTGTGTTTTCTTAACAAAGATGCTGACAAAAGATACATGTCACAAACTGAAGTGGAGACAGATTCATTGAATTGGTTATAGTTTTAACATCTGACAGTGCTATGCCTGCATATTTCAAAATAATGTGAAAATCATGTAGGATTTATTATTTAGTAGGATATATTCATGATTTAGGGGGCCGAATTTAGCTTTGTCACTCAAAAAACAGAAAACTACAGAGTAAACTGTTAATTGTTAAATATTTTGTTTTTATATAGGTTGGAGTATGATGCCTACAGAAACGAGATGGAAGCTTTACAATTGGGTCCAAGAGAATCTACCTCTGGTGCCAAATTAGAATTATCAAAGCGAAAGTTTGAAGAACATAAAGGAAAATTTGAAAAGTTGCGAGCAGATGTAGCAATAAAACTCAAATTCCTAGATGAAAATAGGGTAAGACTTTGGATGATTAGAGGCACTTGTCTATGGCTTATAAGACTAATTTAACTGACCCAAACATGACCTTTTACCCACTCACCATGACCCCCATAATGAGCATTGCTCTATCCTCAAAATGGGCATTTTACTCCAGAACATCTTATAAATGCGCAAAGGTCCTGTGAGTTTACCACACTTCTGAGGAATCACATTCAAAATTTTTCTCATAAGATAAATCTGTCCGGACGGAAAGATTTTGCTGATGTTTTCTGGCGATCTGTTTAAAAGAAGATTTGGCACAACAGATATTGTGATTTGGTTTAAGAAGGAAAACAACAACACTTATAGAAGAACATACCATACTTGCATCTTGTTGATATTAAATGGATGTGTCTTCTAAAATAGGGTAAAATAGCCCTGATTATCATTGTGTTCATTTTAAATCTAGGTCCACAAAACACCAGTAACTAAACCTAGAAATACTGACATGAGTTTGAAGGGATAGACTATGCTGTTAATTCATCCTTTACAGAGGAGAATCATTTCAAGACAGTTTTATGGATGAAAATGATAGATTTTAACTTAAGATTTTATTTTGTCTTTTCAGGTTAAAGTTATGCATAAACAACTTTTGTTGTTCCACAATGCAGTATCAGCCTATTTTACTGGTAATGACGCCGCGTTAGAAGCTACCCTAAAACAGTTCAACATTAAATTGAAACCAGCAAACACAGAAAAACCATCATGGCTAGAACAATAGACATATTAGGTTATCACATCGGTTGAGATTCATCTGTTTTTCAGAGTATTTATTTTATTTTCTTGGGTTTTATTTATGTTATAACAATCATATTGAAGTCGTATCTGTTTTCATTGTTATTTTTGATGATTTTTGTTTTGTTTCTCTTGTCAGAGTTAGCTGATAACAGTAGATGACACATAATATATGTATATGAAAAATGTATTTTGGATTTTTAGCTGAGTTGTGACGAAGTCGAACTCGGCTTATAATTTGATGAATGGTGTCTGGGCGTCCGGGCGTCTGGGCGTCAACTTTTGGTTTCCGCACGATATCTTGAGAACCACATGTCATATGTAAATGAAACTTTGCACAGNTTTTTCGACCAAAAATCGCCCAAAAATGATCGTTACGATGTGTCATTTTAAAAACACCCTTTTTCAAAATAATATAGCACTCAACATTATGAGTTTATTGTTTATAAATACTTCTTCTGTTGTGTGAAAATTATTCAGTTTTCTATTACAAGTTATTTTGTGCAAATCTGATCAAATTTGCCAGAGCTATGCCATAAAGACTGAACATACCATTCGTTACGCTTTTTAGGGCTTTTTTAAATTTTGCTACATGAGTTAAAATCTGTATTTTAAATTATAACATCTAATACAACTATATGTTTTATGAACATTCCAAGGCTTCCTTTACTCAACACTAAAAGATTTATTTTAATCAGATGTTTATTACAGAATTGGCGCTCTTTTAAAACTGAAGGGTTTTTTGTCCCATCCGTAGACACATGTAGACACACATGCTACTTTGATTTATGCTTTTAGGCTGATTAAATAAACCATTCAGTTTTTTGCAAGTTAGATGTACTATATGAATAACAGATAGTTTTACAAAAATTCTCCAACAAGAAAATTTTATGACACAAAATGTAGCAAAGTCCCATTCGTAGACACATGTCCCATCCGTAGACACACTTAAAAACACACACTGGCTCATAGTTTTTGAAACTAGTACTGCAATATTTGTTTTTTTTTTAATTAAATGTACCATAAACTAAAACCATTTAGAAGTATTTGCACAGAAAAGTTTGTATATAATTGTGTACAAACCAAAACCTCAGTTTTTGTCATGTTTATTGTGACTGTAAATTGTTCAAAATACTATGAAAATTATGCTTGTTATTTTTTGTTTTTAAAGTAAGGGTAAAATTTATGGTAGATATTCGAAAGAATATAGTAAAAAATATGAAGTGATTTGACTTATTATCTAGGAGGCTTCAATTTTTATGGCTTGTCCCATCCGTAGACACATTTAAATTCTTGAAAAATTCTTCACTTGTACTTTTATATCAAATCATTTTAACAAACAAATACTACAGAGTGTTTAAAAAAGGTTTTCTAACAATTTCAGCTGTATTTCTGATGCAGTTGAATATATATTACGTGAAATTTTATTTTATCAGTGCACAGGTCTTGGCTGAAATTCATTTCAAGTTGTTTAAAAATACTAATGTCATGGAACATATCATACAAAGTTTAGTTTAGAAACAAAATGGTCTTCATATTGTACTATGATAACCCTACAATGGTTTGACATTGTGTTTATCTAATACTTATTCCATATTTCTGAGGCTTGTCCCATCCGTAGACATTTTGATCATGGTTTTATAAATTATAAATGTAATTAAATTTTGAATGTTTTTGTTTGAAAAAATCTGTATTTACCTTTGTTCATGTCTAAACATAAAATTAAAGCTGATATGAGCTTTGATAAGGTTGTCCAAAGTGTCTTAAAACAGAGTAAAGACAGCAAATCATCCCAGCACTTCTTTAAAAATAAACCATATAAAGAATAATCATTTTTAGGTATTGTCTAAATATGTCTCCTATCAAAATATGGTAAATAAGATGTCTGAGCAAGTAAAAATAATATGCATAAGGACATATATTCTCAGTTATGTCCCATCCGTAGACACCTTGCTAAAGCATTTACTAGGTTCTGAATAAAAAAGTATTGAATATATTTGTGAATTTTTTTGTATTTACTTTCATCCATGCTTCAACTTTAAATTTATGTTACTTTAAGCTTTGATTATCTTGTTTTCAGCCTCATATCTAATTTGAAAGTGTCTGAAAGTGGGAAAAATCAGCATCTGTCATACAATTTTTGCAATAATTTCTTCAAAAATAGACCAAATTGAATTTTTTTTTCTTCTAGTTATATCTAAATATGCCCTCTATCAAATAGCTGTAAAAAGATGTGGTTTAGATATTTAATTAGACTAGAATTAAGAGTTTTCCTTATAAGGGGTGATATTTCAATTTTAGCAAATGATTCATTTTTTAACCAAGATATTATAAAAAAATAATGCAGCCAAGTACTAAAAATGTTAGTTTTGTTTCAAGAAATGTCCACAGTGTCAGAAAAAAACAGGGAAAAGATTCTGTGTTGAGTTTTATTTTTCATCATAAATGACACATGAAATGTCATTATATTGTGTCCAAGGCATATATCTGTTTCCATTGACATTTGATGACATTGTGTTTTCCTAAAAATGATGCTGACAAAAGATATACATGTCACAAACTGGAGTGGGGACAGATTCATTGAATAGGCCATAGTTTTAACAATGCTATGCATGCATCTTTCAAAATAATGTGAAAATCATGTAGGATTTATAACATGTATAATACTATAATATTTAGTAGGATATATTCATGATTTAGCGGGCCTGATTTAGCTTTGTCACTCAAAAAACAGAAAACTCAAGAGTAAACTGTTAATTTTTAGTGTTTGTCATGAACACTTTAGCTATCAGTTCAGCTTGAATTGGATAAAAATAGATGTTGCAGGGCGGGAATTTTTAAACAGGTTAAAACATCTTCTTATAAAATTGTAAATAATACAGTAAACTTACCGAATAATCTGGTAGAACGTTGCATACTATTATCCTGAAATGGTAAAAATGTTTGAACACAGCTATAGTGGTAAACATGTTTAAAATGTTTAAACATTTTAAAACTATGTTTTAAAAGTATGTATATTACAATATACTTACTTTTAAAACATAGTTTTAAAAGTATGTATATTGTAATATTGAACACATAGGATAACCAATAAGGTCAAAAAGACTTATTTCCAATGGGGTCCTTGTTAATAATTACAAAAAATACCTAAAAGTCTACTCATATGTCCTTTAAGCAAATACAAATAAACTAAATGAACAAGTATTAAACAAAAATGGCGGAATAATACCACTGAGACACCTTATCTTTCACACATACGAACACTTTCAGCTCTTAAAGAGCTTTGATTAAATATTTTGTTTTTATCTAGGTTGGAGTATGATGCATACAGAAATGAGATGGAAGCTTTACAATTGGGTCCAAGAGAATCTACCTCTGGTGCCAAATTAGAATTATCAAAGCGAAAGTTTGAAGAACATAAAGGAAAATTTGAAAAGCTTCGATCAGATGTAGCAATAAAACTCAAATTCCTAGATGAAAATAGGGTAAGACTTTGGATGATTAGAGGCACTTGTCATTTGCTTATAAGACCAATTGAACTGAACGAAACATGACATTTTACCCACTGACCATGACCCCCATAATGCACATTGCTCTATCCTCAAAATGGGCATTTGACTCCAGAACTTCATAAAAATGCTCAAAGGTCCCTTGGGCACTCTTCATGAAACGTGCATCGGTCCGACGGACAAAACCGACATTTTTGCAGGAGGACCGGTAAAAAATTCAAAGTGCCAGTCCAAATGTCCCACATTGTTCTCGGGCTAAACCACTTTAAACGATGTTTCAGGCTGCAAAAATGACAATCATCTGGTAGATTTGAGACTTTATTTTGTTATCGCTAACATTTCCTGTCAAGAATTTTTCGTCAAATTGATAAAATTGTGGTAAAATTGACTACCGCTCAGATGAAAACATGACGATTTTCTGAAAATCTCCGATAATATGATATGTGTGGAAACTTTTGGTCCGATGACTGTTTGGTTGGTCCGATATGCCTTAAAAGACTGCCAGACTGAATGTCCACCAAATTTTAAATGTATTTCGCAAAGACTGCTTGAGTTTAACACACTTCTTAGGAATTACCGTATATTTTCGATTATAAGTCGGAAGGTCTTTTCGTGAAGAAAAACTTTGTATTTAGCATTGATCACGATTATAAGTCGGTCAGAGATCGTTGTCAAGTTGTGGGTATTCAAGTTGTGTACCAAAACTTCAACATGAAATCGCTATAATTTATTAAATTGCGTACATTGGAATAAAAGAATGTCTTCTACATGAGATAAATGCTGCATGAGGTGCATTTTATATGTGCTAAAAGCAGTTAAATCACGTTTCTGGCCAAGACATCGTATTAAGGGGGAATAACTGAAGTTTGTTTACTTATATCGTACGACCAAATACCCAAAAATATGATAAACGAAATGAGATCAAAACTATGTGTTTCCAATATTAAAAATTTTTTACAGTCGGTCTAAAATTAGTATTAAAATATAAATTATTTCTTTTATATGGAATAAAAGTTAAAAATTAATAAACAGTATTGGAAATGTCACATAAGATACGATATGACACTCCTAGGAGAAAGGTGTTAGTTATTGTCGGTTTTTGGTAATTAGGAAATCAACTTAGTACACAAATAGTGAAACGTAAGTACACATAAAGTACCTCCATGATGCTGAAATGAAAACATCGTGAATTTAATAAGAAAACAACTAAAAAATGCTTTTTTCTTTTATTAAAAGTAATAAATAATGTGTCAATAGAACCAGATGATTGTTGAATACCGGCAAACTGTATTTGGTCATCATTGAATGTGTCTACCGGACATTTTACGTTCTCGACTTTCCTCCTTGGTTCTTGGTTACTCTTATAAGTCGGAACCCTTCTCTGGAAATGAATTTTAGCTCCCAAATTTCCGACTTATAATCGAGTATATACGGTACATTCAAAATTTTTCTCATAAGATAAATCACTCCGGACGGAAAAATTTTTGCTGAGGTTTTCTGGCAATCTGTTTAAAAGAAGATTTTGCACAACAGATATTGTGATTTAAGTACATGTAGATGATTTAAGAAGGAAAACCAACATCAAATAGAAGAACATACCATACTTGTATCTTGTTGATATTAAGTGGATATGTCTTCTAAAAAAGGGTAAAATAGACCTGATTATCCATTTTTTCATTGTGCTCATTTTAAATCTAGGTCCATAAAACACCAGTTACTGAATCTAGAAATACTGACATGAGTTTGGAGGGATAGACTATGCTGTTAATTCATCCTTTACAGAACAGAATCATTTTGACACAGTTTTATGGATGAAAATGATAGATTTTAACTAAAGATTTTATTAGCCGAGTTGCGACGAAGTTGAACTCGGCTTATAATTTGATGAATGGTGTCTGGGCGTCTGGGTGTCCGGGCGTCTGGGCGTCCGGGCGTCAACTTTTGGTTTCCACATGATATCTTGAGAACCACATGTCATATCTAAATGAAACTTGGCACAGATATGAGTTATGATTCGAGGAAGGTCCCTATTGATTTTGAGGTTTGTGCGACAAAAGTTCCATTATAAATTTCTGATTGAAATAAAAGAATTTATATGCTGATATGCAACTATTTGCCTATCCGATGATGTAATCATGAAAATAACAAATGTTCGCAACTCGGCTTTCGCACTTTTGGTGCGTTTTCTGATTTTATTTTTGTCTTTTCAGGTTAAAGTTATGCATAAACAACTTTTGTTGTTCCACAATGCAGTTTCAGCCTATTTTACTGGTAACGACGCCGCGTTAGAAGCTACCCTAAAACAGTTCAACATTAAATTGAAACCAGCAAACACAGAAAAACCATCATGGCTAGAACAATAGACATATTAGGTTATCACATCGGTTGAGATTCATCTATTTTTCAGAGTATTTATTTTATTTTCTTGGGTTTTATTTATGTTATAACAATCATATTGTCGTATTTGTTTGCATTGTTATTTTTGATGATTTTTGTTTTGTTTCTCTTGTCGAAGTTAGCTGATAACAGTAGATGACACATAATAATACTGTAAATTGGGAAATTTTCGTGCCGTCTTTATTTCGCGGTAGATTGACATGATTTAAGTTTGCGCAGTTTTGAATGCGCGCTGCCAAAATGTTGAACATTGACTTCAATAATAGAAAAGTATATTCGCGCCATTTTATTTTCGCTTCCATTCCAAACGCGAAAATCGCAAAAATAAAACGTCCACGAAAATTTCCCGGTTTACAGTATATGTATAAGAAAAAATGTATTTTGCATTTTCTTGTTGTTTTTCTGATAACCTTATATGTTTTTGATTTACTAACTGTTTTCCTTTAATTTCATGTATTTTTTTTGCTTTTTCTTGTTTATGGTCTTCATATGTAACTACCATAAATACATAAATGTATATTTAGTTGTTTTGAATTTCAATTATTCTATATAAAATAATTACAAATATTTTGTTATTAACTGTGTAACAAAGCTCCGGGTTTTGCCAAAAAAATAGTTAAGGATAAAAGTATGTAAACTTAATGATATTTTTTCTTCAAAATGATTTTTTTTTCTGTATCAGTGTCTGATAGAAAATATTTGTGATTGCATTACAGCTGAAACAAGTCATCTGTAGGAAATAGATTATGGTCGTACATTAGCATACCAAAGTGGTGAAAGAATTTGGCACCATTTTCATACAAGGATTTCTTCTGTTTTGAAGTGGAATTTCTACATTTTCCCTTCTTAATTTTCTGCTATTACACAAAAATATTTTGAAAAAAAGAAAAAAACTGCACATGGGGAAAACGAGCAAAACAAAACTAATATAATAGTGTTCAAGTCTTCCTTCAAGTGATGGAGATTGTTTTCAATGCATCACATATACTGTGTATGCATCGGTCTATCTTTATTATAGCCAAAATTATTCAGTTTTCCCTGTTGTTGTAAAATGAAAATATTTTATAAATACAAAAAAGATGAATGTACAATATTAATTTAAAGGACATTCCTCAGGTTTTTGATTTTCAAAGTGTATGTATTCTAGTCAAACACACAGCACATCTTCATATACTTGCCCAAGTGTGGAGGGATATGCTTTGAACTGTGAAGCTCAATAATCCAGTAGAAAATGTTCTAAAAAGATACAGGTTTCCTACCGTAAATGGTGGTTTACAGTGTAAGATGACCCATGTAAGATCGATGCACTGGACCTCATCTTACACTGGTAAATGACCAACCATAAGTCTCTATTTTTGTGATAAAACAATAGTTACCATGACTAAACTTCATAAAACACCTGATGTCATAATGTTAAATACACTCAAATGGCAACGACTTTCACACTCTATAGGTTTCCTGTCGTTTCTATCAGTGTTTTATGTTAGAAATAGGAACTTTCATTCGGTCAAAATTAAAGATAGGGATATCTTTCACTCGTGTAAGAAATTATATGTCTTTTGTTCTAGTTTCACAACGCTCAACTCGAGAAAAGACGAAATTTCTTACACTCATGAAAGATATCCAGATCTTTAATTTGACCTTATGCAAGATCCTATTAATCTGTTTGCCTTAATATTCTAGGATATATTTATCGATTTTCATCATACATTCTAGTCTCCTCTGCATTTGGACAAACCATATGATGAGGTTGCGTAGTAAGCATTAATAAAGAAAATATTTGACAACTTTGCAAAGATTAACCTTTCTTTGAAAGTCTGAAAGGTTAAAAGGAATAGTGTAAATTCCTTTTACTCAAAATTATCTATAATGGTTTATCTCGTTACCATTTGTAATATTTAAAATGCATCGACGTTTAAAGAATATTGGACATTTTATAAATTTTTCATCAAAAGCCTGTTCAGAAATAATATAACCTCATCTTCAATGGAAAAATGGGGTACACATTCCAGAAAATTATAATGAAATCCTATCGGTGAAAATAATAGGAATTCAAGGAGATAGTGATCCCTAGGAATTCATAAACTAACTGGGTTTAAGTATAGATATATAAACATGTATTAGCATGATTATTTGATTACAAATATATATTATTTTGCATAATTTACATTATTATTTATATATTCCATGTTTGTTTGTTGTTTATTGTTGAGTTATGAAATCCATGTATATTATTGGGAGCATTTTTCATTCATGATCATGTGTATATAGGTACATGTATATAAATATAAAACCACTAGTATGGTAGAGGAGTTTGGATGTTTTTTACTCCTTTTAACTCTCTTAATTAAATTAATACGAATTTTAAAAAACTAAAAATGACGTTAAATCACACTAGATGATATCGTAAAATATCAGAAATCTTAAGTTACTGTAAACCTATTAATTTTTGCGATTGCCAATTTCTTTGCATTTTTCTTGTACTGTCACATAATAGTGGGTATCAATTTTTTGCAGTTTTTAGGAGCAACTAAAAAACATTAATGCCATTTGATTGTTTCTTACAAATTTGTGGGTACTTATTTTCGCAGTGTTTTGTCAACTGCAAAAGTAGCAAAAAATGACTACGTTTACAGTACTACATGTACATGTGTAGATACTTGTACAGCAATTTCTTTCTCTAATTTCTAGCAAATTTAACCAACGCCTGACCGGTGTGATAAAAATATTTCTCGTCTCTAGTGAGAGAATAAGTCGCGTGAGATTTCCCACCAAATCTATTCGGGATATAAACCTCGGTGTTTTACATTATGTCATTAGAGAAACATTTTCTACAACTTAAACACGTTAATTATGAAATTTCTCACATCTTGTAAAATAAATTTTGAAATGTTTAAAAACTCGGCAAGCCTCGTTTTCAAACATTTACAAAGTTTATTTAACTCGATGTGAGAAATTTCATAATCAACTTAGTTCTCGTTATAGAAACTATATGTACATTGAAATTACAAACTTTTATTGTTCTACAGTTGTTATTATGCTGTCAGTGTTTGAGCTGTAAAAGTAAAATATTAACAGATATATAAAAATGATTTTCATTTCTTTTTGCATTCAAATGAATGCTGTATATCACTGCATACAAGTTGGAAACAAACATTGATTTATTTCGGATCTATGTCTATGTTAAATTTCTTTGACTAAGAATTTCAAACAAGTTAGAACACTTATTGTCTATTTGTTTGCATTCATTAATCTTCAGTGTTTGTGTGTTTATGAAAATTGATGATGTATTAGCTGAGCTTTGGTTTAATGTTGAGTGCTGTTTATATTGTGTGGGTTATACTATTTGCTTCGATTATGAGTGAATGTAAGAAATCCTTTATAGTGGGACCAAATTATTTTGTCCATTGTGAAATAATTGTATAGAATATTGTCAATAAATAATGTATGCTTATTTGCATTGCCTGGATCTAGTGCAGGATGTACTCTTAGCCTTAATGTCTGTTTAGTAATGGTTGTCTGTCTGTTTGACAGCAATACTGTGGAAGTAATTTTATTCGTGGACAGCAATTTTCGTGGTTGTGATAAATATCACTATTTCATGGGCACTTAAATTAGTGGGTTTGAATTTAATGCTTTAAACTCAATATAAAAAAAACGCATTTCGTTGGGAACTTAATTTCGTGGTTTTAGCGAACCACGAAATCCACGAAAATTGGAACCCCACGAACAATAGAACATTCGCAGTATTTAGGATTATTCACAAGTTTTCCTGAAGCATTTGGCCTTTTTCAATTAAATTTGGAGACTCTCTTTGCCGTACAATGGAAATTTGTGATATGTTCCATGTTTATTAAAGTCGCATTACAACAGTGAAACCTGTCTAAACCGAACCCCTCTGGGACTGAAGAATATGTTCGGTTTAGACAGGTGTCTGGTTTACACAGGTTCAAAATATATAGAATTTGATACAAAAGGACTTCATATCAGGTTTGGTTTAGACAGCTTTCGATTTTGTCAGGGTTCGGTTTAGACAGGTTTCACTGTACAATCATACATGTATATAAATTTATTCCAGATAGGCACGGTTGTGTATGTCATTGTATTCGTGAAAAAACATGTAGAATTATCTGTCAACGCAATTCATTGTAACATTATGGTACAAATATCAATCATACAGGGTTTGTACAGAAATTGGTGATATGCTCTACCCGTTTAACTTTTTCCTCATTTTGATTCATTTTTTCTGTAGATTCCTTAATAAGTATTTGAATACATTATTTAGTTTGATGTACATGTACTTTTTCACACCATTTTTAAGAATTATGGGCCTGCATTATCATATGCCAATTAATTTTTTCACTGGAACCTATTTTCTTGCTTGAAAATGAATAAATGGAACACTGACTGCTACATTTTTTTTTGATAAATGTAGCAGTCAGTGTTCAGTCAGTCAGTCAATGTAAAAATGAGGATTAATTAAAATTGTTGATGAAAAGAGAACTATAATTATTGCCATTGGAATTGTAAATTGAGACATACATGTATTTACGTAAATTAAATATAATGTGACATAGAATTATTTTTTTCAATGATAAATGAAGTATGTTAAATTTGTACATGTCCTGTATTTTACATATCAAAGTGCCATAATAGGCTGAGGAGAACATAGTTTTTTTGTAGTCCGACCCTTTTTACTTTGTTTTGCACAAGCAATATAAACTATGGATCTTGTTCATATGATCTTATAAAAACAATATTGAACGACTTCAGTTAACCTCTTAATTTTGTCAAACAATATTGAAATACATGGTCTTGTACTAGCAATATTGGAACACGATCTTATGCAAAAGATATTGAACTACAATGTAAAATCCAGCACAAGCAATATTGAACATCTTGTTCTTGATCAGTCATTATTGAACCCATTGATGTTGTACAAGTAACTACCTGATCTTGGTCAAGCAATATTGATCCATGTTAACACAGCTAAGATTGTAAAGACCATTATTTATTCAGCAGTTTATTTTTATAGTAAGTAATGACTATTTAATTAATGTTATGCAAAAAATACATGTATGTAATGTCAAATTTGAGCATTAAAATGGTTTTTAAATTAAAGTTGAGCCATGTCTGTGTTGTCAACTGTAGAAATATTTTCATGTTGATTTGATTTCATTTTAAAATCATACTAATGTAAGAAATATTTTCAAATTCGTTGTTTGTTTTTCTTAGAAAAGGTTTAGGTTTCATAAAGATCTTAAATTCAATTAAGACTGGTTATATGCAATTCAGTTAATAGAAGAAAAGTATGTAAAATTCAGTTTTAAGACCAGGTATTTTATTAATTTCATTTAAGACAGTCTGTTTTAAATTCAGTTTGAGCAGTCACTTAACTCATGTTAACTTTATTACAGTTAAGAAGTTCAGTTTTGACTGGTCTTCTTAAATTGTTTTAAAAAGGTCATCTTTAATTCAGTTTTGAAAGGTTATCATAAATTCAGTTTGGCAGGTCATCTTAATTCAGTTTTGACAGGTTATCTTAGATTTAGTTTTGAAAGTTTATCTTAAATTCAATTTTTAACAGGCTATCTTGAATTCAGTTTAGGCAGGTAATCTAAGATTCAGTTTAGAAAGGTTAAATTTAGTTCAATTTTGACAGGTTAACTAAGTTCAGTTTTGGCAGGTTAACTTAAATTCAGTTTAGACAGGTTAACTTTTGTTCAGTTTTGGCAGATTATCTTAAATTTAATTTAGACAGGTTATCTTAAATTAAGTTGAGATGGGTATCCTAAATTCATTTCAATAATTTTCAACTGGATTCAACTTTAATTATTTCATGGACTTCATATAAATTTGTATATAACTTTCTGTGGGACTACAAATTGTTATCATTTGCGGTTGTGATAGCTGTAGTTTAGCATTGTGATAAAGAGATGTTAAAATTCTTATTTATTTTATGTAAATAGCTAATTTATTAAACAAATTGCTATTATTGCTAGTGTTGCAGTTGCACATATGTTCGAAGTCATAATAAAAAATCATTGTAGAAGTCACTGCACTGTTAAGATCTGACAGACAGTAGAATTTTGATGGCTCAGACTCCAATAATTCAAACAACATAGCTTTCTCAAACTCTTTTTGTGGTCCCTCTGTTCAATCACGGCCACCAATCAATTTAAAGTTTAGAGGAACGTCTCGATATGATGTTGAGGAACCTTGAAAAATGGTAAACAAAGCTCTTTTTTGGTGCCTTGCTATGTATTAAATCACAAATTAAAAAATATAAGAATGTCATCATACCCTCTGGCGATTCCCTTGTGATGTTTAAAAATATCTTTTCAATTTATTGTCTAATAATCGATGTAGAACATTTGGTAATTGGGATTAATAAATACACAACCCATCTTTCGGATGGGATGTAAACTCAGGTCCACGTGTTGGGAGAAATGCCACGCTTCCTGCACGTTAAAGAACCCTTGTAGCAAGCTCTTTTTGGGGTGGTCCGTAGGTGATCGGCTACAAGGCTAAATTCCCCGCCCTTGACGATTTCACCCTACTTTTCCAGTGGCAGTCAAAATTTCCCGTCCCATGGCCCTTTCCATACCCCAAAGTGATTATTTATCAACAAACTTGTTCTCGTCTTGATATAGCTGAAATATTGCTGAGTAGAATATTCAATCAATCAATCATTTGGTAATCGGAGCCATAATATATCTGAACCCCCTTCTTACTGCCAAATACCTTCTGACGATTCCCTTGTGATGTTTAAAAATATCTTCTCAATTTATTGTCTAATAATTGATGTAGAACATTTGGCAGTCGGAGCCATAATATTAGGATCTGACCCCCTTCTTACTGCCAAATGCTCTAGAGTCACGAGTTAATGACAGAATGAAAAGTTACTTTGCTTATTACAAGGGTATGATGACATTCCTAATTTTTAAAATTTATGCTTCATAACATCGCACAACGCCAAAAAAGATCTTTGTTTACCATTTTTCAAGGTTCCTCCAAATCATATTCGGACGTTCCTCTAAAGTTTTTCTCGTCATAGCATTGGCTGTGATTTAGATCGATTGGTGGCCGTGTCAATGTTAAAACACAGTTCAACCTTGATATCTCGAACACCTCTTTGGCTCAAACTGTTTTCATAGGTCCCTTGAGTATTTGAGCGATCGAAGTTCAACTGTAATTTTGTACAAGTCAGAAAAGTAAAAGTTTCCTACTGCCTATAAACTCTGATTTTCTTTTAACTTGAAAAAACTAGGAATTCTCATTTTAAGGAATCAATTTTGTAATAGTACTGGTAGATTTTGAAAATGATATTTCAAAGGAGGCATAGAGTTTATATTTTAAAAAAGATTGCAATAACATTTATAGATTAAACAATTTTACAGTATATATTTTTAGATTTTCCACCAACGCTTATTAATTGGTGTGTGTGGGGATGTTTTTCTTTTCTTTTTTTGAAATAAGTTTGAAAAATTTTGTATTTAACCAACTAAATTGGTTTAAAAGACAAATTAACAGAAAATTGATCATAAATAGAGAAACCAATATAATCATGATTATAATCATGAAAACTACAACCAATTATATATTTGTACAATTGCCTATGCATTAATATATTACATGTCTATTTCATATTGTATATACAACGTAGCATGCTTCATGTAAGCAATACAAATGCATTTTCATTGTATAATATGCTATGAAATGTATCTCATTCACAAATAAATCAGTTAAAAGACAAAAGTTTTTGTTCTGTGTACATTTTAAAAAAGCACCAACGGTAGAATACTTAATAATTCTTATATCAATTTGCATATCAGAAAATGCACTGAAATGATTGGCTGCTTTGACTTCCGGTAGCAATTTCTGAAGTCGTTTATTTTATCGATAAACGACTTTGACCGAACTACATTTAAATTCACCTTATAGATTCTTACGCCAAGACAATTATATAGAACAAAAAACGTGTTATTGGCATCATAAAGATGAGAATTTGATTACTTCTTACCAGTTTAAAAGAATTATAAAGATTAAACACCGTTTGAAATGAATTTATTGGAGTATAAACTGGACCAAGTCACTCACAAACATATCATAAAAGTCCTTCGGACTTTCATTTGTTTGTGAGTGAATTGGTTCTGTTTATACTCCAATAAATTCCTTTAAAACGTTGTTTAATCCTATAATAAACAATGTATTCTTGGATAATATACTGTGAAAGTACGGGAACTTTTATTTGTTGGTTTCAGTTTTTGTGGTTTTGACAAAAATCATTGCTTCCTGTGTTTCTGGTTTCTTGGTTTGATGGGGTTTCTATTTAAATGCAAGTAAAAATTGGTATTTTGTTGAGTTTTAAATTTCATGGTTTCAGTCGACCAAAAAATCCATGAAAATTGGAACTTGACCCACAATAAGTCACAGTATAAGTATTGCAGGGAGTCACAGTTGAGAAACTGGGAGAACCAGGCCCCGGCTATGTAAAACAATTTAAAGTTGAGGATTTCTTCATCCTCAAATCCTTTGAGTGTTTCCTCAGTTCAGATTTTTCTCAGTTTCAGTTTCATAAAAATCAATCGGTGTAGTTGAGGAAACCCTCAAGTGAGTAAAATATTTGAGTCTTTTTTTTTAATCACATTTATAGCAGTCTTAGTAGAACTGTTTTGAATTGAAGGCTTAAAATTTATTTAAAATCGGGGAAAATGGAGTGTGCTGTTTAGAAGGTAACAGTCATATGTTGTAAATTTTATTTTATTTCAGCCTAAATTATGATTGCCTAGAATAAAGAAAGTAAGAGGGACAAATTTAAGCAAGGGGGAAAATATAGCACTGATTCAAAATGTTCACAAGCATGAAAATATTCTATTTTAAAAGGTGCAAGGGCAATGGAATATATCAGAATGAGGAATTCCTCAAATTATTTTTTTATGCAACAAAATTTTGAGGATCCTCAAATGTTTGGGGAAATCCTTAAGGTATTGAGGAAAATCTCAATTTGAGATGTTTTATGTAGCTGGGACCAAAAGACACAAAACATTTAAAGTGCATGAAAATCACAAACTATTTTCATAATTAGGGCCCGCATTCAGATGTGGGTGCCCTATAGTTTTCACTTTGTCTGTCCGTCTGTCCGTCAACAATTTTTTCTGTCGCAGATTTCTTGGCTCCTACTGGAGGGAATGATTTGAAATTTGGTCTGAAGCTTGGAAATGATGAGTAGTTTTGTGTAAGCAATTTTCAAGTTTGTCGGACATCCACTTCCTGTTTGCTGATACTTTGATTTTTTACTATAAATCAAATTTTCCGTCACAGATTTCTTGGCTCCTACTGGAGGGAATGATTTGAAATTTGGTCTGAAGCTTGGAAATGATGAGTTGTATTGTGTAAGCAATTTCCAAGTTTGTTGGACATCCTCTTCCTGTTTGCCGATACTTTGATTTTTTACTATAAACCAAATTTTCTGTCACAGATTTCTTGGCTCCTACGGGAGGGAATGATTTGAAATTTGGTCTGAAGGTTGGAAATTATCAGTTGTATAGTGTAAGCAATTTTCAAGTTTGTCAGACATCAACTTCCTGTTTGCCGACACTTTGATTTTTTACTATAAATCAAATTTTCTGTCACAGATTTCTTGGCTTCTACTGGACGGAATGATTTGAAATTTGGTCTGAAGTTATGAAATGATGAGTTGTATTGTGTAAGCAATTTTCAAGTTTGTTGGGCATCCACTTCCTGTTTGCCAGTACTTTGATTTTTTACTATAAACCAAATTTTCCGTCAAAGATTTCTTGGCTTTCACTTAAGGGAATGATTTGAAATTTGTTCTGAAGCTTGGAAATGATGAGTTGAATTGTTTAAGCAATTTTCAAATTTGTCGAGTGCCCACTTCCTGTTTGCCGATACTTTGATTTGTTACTATAAATCAAATTTTCCGTCACAGATTTCTGGACTTTTACTTGAGGGAATTATTTGAAATTTGGTCTGAAGCTTGGAAATGACGAGTTTTATTGTATACAAGGTTTCAAGTTTGTAAAACGTCCACTTCCTGCTTGCCAATACTTTGACTTTTTACTGTTAACCAAATTTTCATCATAAGATTTATTAACTTTTATTGGCTTAAATGATTTTAGCTAAGAAATGATAGAGTTTGGTAAAACTTCAAGAAATCACTATATCCAGCAAATTACTGTATCAACACATTTGTGTGTCATCCACACTTACCTGAAATTGACTTTTGCCCCAAGTTTCAGGATTGAAATTGCGGGGCACTTCCGTAAACGCCAGTTTTCTGTATCTAGTTCGAGATAATTTTCTTCAGCTATTTAGCAAATTTCATATAATGGCACACCAGAATTTATAATTATAATTTTTACCTCGTTTTGATGAATATCCTAACAGCTATCATCATACCCTCAGTGTCGTCAGCATTGACATCAGCAAAACTTTGACCTGATTTGGTATTTGACTTGCATATGATGAGAGCCACATGGATATGCCATGTTTGTAGACATTTTGACTTTGACCATGCCCTGAGTGTAATTAAAAAAACAAAGATTAACTTTGCTTCTAGAAGCTGGTCATTAAGGTAGTACCGGAGTTTAAAATTGCGCATCATTCTTGCGCATGTGACAAAAAATGGAATTCACTATATGGGAACGTTGCGGAAACCATTTCCAATGTCTTGTAATAGTTAAGTTTGATGAAATATGCCACTTTTAATGTGTAACCATGCAGAATATCGAAACTTTCAGCTAACTCCTGTTCAATTAAGGGGAGGTAATGTTTATAGAAATAATAGGAAAAAATGTGTTTTTCGCGATTTACTCAAAAAATAAGTGCGGTGACCCCCATTTTTTTTCATGGAAATTGAAGGACAGTATATTTGCTATTAATTTACCAATTTGTAAAAAAATCTATCTGATGTAACTAAAATAATTTAAAATTTTGTTAGAATTCGCTTATTTTCTCTATCATTTCAACCAAAATAGCAGATTTTTACATTTCATATTTCATTCTTATATGGCTGGTGACCTCTTATTTTTATTTTATTTTTCGTATGCCCTCATAACAAAGTGTAAATCATGAAAATATCAGATAACTCTGACAAAATTTTAGACCCCCATACCACCTTAAGTGCTGGGGTGTTTATACTTCATATGCGACTTGCATATGATGAGAGCAGCATGAACATACCATATTTGTAGACTTATGACCTGGACCTTGCTCTGAGGGCAGTTTTTGTCTGGCCCGCAACGAAAGGCCCGGAAAGCGAGACATATGCGTACAAAGTATGACGGCGATGGCGGTGGCGTAAACTTTCATGTTAAGTTTTTGTGATTAGGTCATTTTCTCAGTAACTATAAATGGTAGGTCAATGATATTTGGTATATTGGTTGGTCTTGAGTAGTACATGACAGTCTGCTATATGGCTTTTGTCTGTGACCTCAATTTCATGGTCCAATGAACTTGTGAAGTTTTTGTGCTTAGTTTAGTTTCTCAGTAACAATAAGTGGTAAGTCAATGATATATGGTATGGAGGTTGGTCTTAGGTAGTACATGGCAATCTGTCATATGGCTTTTGTCCTTGACCTCAATTTCACGGTTTAGTGAGCATGTTAAGTTTTTGTGATTAGGTCATTTTCTCAGTAACTATAAGTGGTAGGTCAATGATATATGGTATATAGGTTGGTCTTGAGTAGAACATGACAGTCTGCTATATGGCTTTTGTCAGTGACCTCAATTTCACGGTCCAGTGATCCTGTTAAGTTTCCCAGTATCTATTGATGTAAGGTCAATAATATTTGTTATTTGGGTTTGTCGTAAATGGAACATGACAGCCAGCTGTTTGGCTTTAGCCCTTGACCTCATTTTCACCGTCTAATGAACATGTTTGGTTTTTCAGTATCTATCAGTGGTCACTGATATTTTCGTTTTTAGCTCACCTGGCCAAAGTCCGTCCGTTAACTTTTATTCAAAGATCTTTTCCTCTGAAACTGCTAAGCCAATATTAACCAAACTTGGCCTGAATCATCACCAGGGTATGCTCTTTCAAGTTTGTGAATTTTATGTCCGTAGACCAAACAACATGGCCACTGTTACTAAAAATAGAACATAGAGGTAAATTGCTGTTTTTTGCAAATTACTCGAAAACCGTTACAGATATCAAAATCTGACACGAGGTTAAAATGATCAGCATGATGAGATCAACCTGCCCTGCAATTTTGAAGAATATCCGATAACCCATCTTGGAGTTATTGCCCCTTTTCCGTAAAATTTTCGGTTTTTTTTGTTACTTTTATATATATTGAAAATGGTAGAAGATAGAAGTGAAGTTTAAATTACAAAAAGGTCAGCATAGTAAAATCTACATTTCCTGCAAGTTTGAAGAAAATCTCACATAGGAGTTATGGCCCTTTTTCTTTGAATTTTCACGATTTTATAACATTTTTACTTTTATTTCAAAAACTGTTTTAGATGGAGGTTAAATGTGAATTACAAAAGTGTTGAGCTTTTCCAGGAGTACAGTTTCTACATATGTTCAGCAGATTAGCATCTCATCCAAGATGGCCACCACTAGGGGACATAGTTTAACATAGGACCCTATGGGAAATGCATTCAAAGATCTTCTCCTCTGAAACCACTGAGCCAATGTGGACCAAATTTTGTCACAATAGTCCTCAGGTGGTCCCCTTTAAAGTTTGTGGTTATTGCTTTTGTCACTTACCCTAATTTCACAGTCTTGCGAATATGTTTAGTTTTCTGATTTAGTCAGTTTGAGAATTCACATCCATTTTGCGACCATGAAGGGACGGGCGAGACATCAATTTGGGTCCACACTTGTTATTGTGTCGCCTGCACCAAGTGCAGGATCCACGCATAGGGATTACTATCCGTCGTCTTGCGTCCGTCTGTCTGTCTCCATCTGTGTGTCTGTATGGCTAAAAAAATTTTAAGTATTATTCACATCTCCTAAACTGCTTGACACTTTTCAACCAAATTTCCAGGAATGTTTCAGTATATATTGAGGATGTGCACCGTGCATTTTGTTTTTCTTTAATTTTGTTTTTTCCAGATTTTATGTTGTTTTTGGACTTTTTCATTTTAACTTATTGGAGTCTTGAGGGTATGTCTCCATTATCCGCAACTCCTCCTCAACTCCTCAGCTGCTTTACACTTTTTCAACCAAACTTGCAGGAATGCTTCAGTATATGATGAAGATGTGCACCATGCATTTTGTTTTTCTAAAATTTTGTTTTTTTTTCCAGACTTATGGAGTCTTGAGGGTACGTCTCCATTATCCACAACTCCTCATCAATGGCTTTGTATTTTAACCAAACTAGCAGAAGTGCTTCAGTATATGTTGAAGATGTGCACCATGCATTTTTGTCTTCAATTTTGTTTTTTCCAGATTTTACGGTGGTTTTTAAGACTTTGTCATTTTAGCTTATTGGAGTCTTGGGGGTACCTCTCCATAATCTGCAACTCCTCCTCAACGGCTTTGTATGTTTCAACCAAACTTGCAGGGATGCTTCAATATATGTTGAAGATGTGCACCGTGCATTTTGCTTTTTCTTTAATTTTTTTCCCCAGATGGTTTTTGGACTTTGTCATTTTAGCTTATTGGAGTCTTGAGGGTACATCTTTATTATCCACAACTCCTCCTCAATGCCTTTGTATTTTAGCTCACATGGCTATGTATCACGTCCTGTTAAATTATTAAAGAGCGATTAGGCTTCATAGCATGCATTTACTTCCTGGATGACCTGGCTCTGCCAAGGTGAGTTTTTGTGATCACTGTGTCCATGATTGGTGCGTCGCAAATTTTTCAATCAAACATCTCTGAAACCGCTAGACCAATTGGAACCAAACTTGTTCACAATAGTCCTTAGGTGGTCCCCTTTAAAAATGTGTCCGGCAAGTCAACACGCCATCCAAGATGGCCGCCAGTGGGGTCTTCGTCGAAAAATGGACACTATATTCAAAGATCTTCTCCTCTGAAACTACTTGGCCAATTGGAACCAAACTTGGTCAAAATGGTCCTTAGGTGGCCCCTTTTACACTGGACCCTATTGGAAAGCATTAAAAGATCTTCTTCTCTGAAACCACTGTGGCAATTGGAACCAAACTTGGTCACAATAGTCCTTGGGTGGTCCCGTTAAAAATTGTGTCCGGCAAGTCTGCACTTCATCCAAGATGGCCGCCAACTTTGTCGAAAATTGAACAACATTGCAAAAATCTTCTCCTCTGAAAATACTGGACCAATTAAAACCAAACTTAGTCACATTGGTCCTTAGGTGGCGCGTTTTAAAAAAATGTGTTTGGCAAGTCCACATCATATCCAAGATGGCCGCCAGTGGGGAAAGTGGTTTTATCATTGGACCTATAGGGAAACATTTTCAAAGATCTTCTCCTCTGAAAGTACAGGGCCAATTGAAATCATACTTGATCACAATGGTCCTTACTTGGTCCCCTTCATAAAATGTGTCCGGCATGTCCGCATAGCATCCAAGACGGCAGTCAGCGGTGAACATTTTTTAACATTGGACCCCATGGGAAATCATTCAAAGATCTCTGAAAATACTAAGCCAAATGGAACTAAAGTGAGACACAATGATCCTTAGATGGTCTTCTTCAAGAAAGGTGACAGTTGGTCTATACCCCATCAAAAATAGCTGCCAATGGGGAACATAGTTTAATTTTGAATCAAATAACAGCATTGTCTATCAACAAAATTGAAAATGAGACCCTTAAACGTTGGGATTATTTTTGACAGCCATGGCCCAGGTGAGCGATACAGGCTCTTGAGAGCCTCTTGTTCAACCAAACTTGCAGGAATATTTCAGTGTATATCGCAGATGTGAATCATGCATTTTGTTTTCTTCCTTTTCATTTGATTTCAGAATTCAATATTATCAAATTCAAAAGTTTATTGTCATTAAATTTATAAAGTTTGTGACATATCAAACAAACAAATACAATAAATATACAAGCAAATATTTAAGAGTCCCCTGTCCTCAGTACTAGTGACTTTTTGATAAAGGAACCTAGTCTTTTTACTAGGGATGATGTATAGATGGGTTCAAGATATAAATAATTTTGTCTATCGTTGACAAACTACTAAATTCATCATTTTCCTCTGTTAAATTGTCTAAAAATATAGATCTAATATTATATTTATGTTTATTATGTTTACAATCGAGTAAAAATGTTTTTCGTCTTCCAACAAATTACAAAAATTGCAAAGTCTCTGGTCTCTTGGTATTTTAAGGTGTCGTCCTTTTTCCATCAAAAGATTATGGTCACTTATTCTCAATTTTGTGATCAAACGTCTATATTCAGAATTCATAGAGGTAAGATATAGTTTTTGGGGGTTTCGTTAGGTTTTAGTTGTTTATATAATAAAAGCTTGCTTGATTCATCAAAATAGAAGACATTTTATTATTAATTAATTTTTCATAAAATGAGTTAATTGAATGTTTTATATATTTTCTATTTAAATTTATTTTATTGTTATTATTATCATTGGACTTGCACTTTAGGTAATCGAGTCTTAGGGTATGCCTCTATTATCTTCAACTCCTCATAAACAGTTTGGTAATTTTCTATTAAACTTGGAGGGATGCATGTTTCAGTATATAATGCGGATGTGCAACATTGACTTTGTAATTCTATTTCAAAAACAGGAATTCTTTAATATATATAGTTCTGGGGAACACTCATGCATTTTTAAGAAATTTAACCTCGCTTGTAAAAGACGGTCATTATTTGCTAAGGGTGTTCATATTTGATATGTGAATTTCTTATGATAAGAGCTTTCAATATTTGTGGACACAATAACAATGACCTTTCCCTGGTGGCATTTTTTTTGTTTAAAACTTTAACTTTGCTTCTAGAAGCTAGTCACTTAGTGCCAGATTGATAACTTCAAATATGTGACCTTGACCAGGAGGTCATTTTTTCAGTAACAGTATTCTTTCAGATTAATGCCCCATACCCTGGCTTCTGTCGTCTATAGGGTCTGTAAGTCTCGTCATGTGACACCGAGAAATCACTATAAAATTGCAATTTGAAAACGTTTCCCGCCAAAGTATGACGTTGCAGCATTATGACGTCCCAATTTTGTGCTTGAAACGTCATATGTTGTTGTTAATAATGTAATTTCCGGGTACAAATTATGTGCCCGGAAGTTCCAAAATTAAACGAGACTTACAGACCCTATTGTACTTTTAAATAGGAGTATTTGGCTTCTGGTCGGCCATTTCTGCTTTGTTCGTGTGATCAGCAAACTCAGGCACTCACAGTGTGAACTCTCATAAAAACAGAATGCCTTCGTATACTGTAAAGGTGGTTATTTTTGCGGGGGGG
>MJUU01026888.1:148700-165822 GCA_002080025.1 Modiolus philippinarum | reverse complement strand
GCCAAAATTAGCTAAGGACAGAGCTTTGCGAGAGGGAGATACTCCTTAGTTTTTACAAAATTTACAAAAAAATTAGATATTGCAAGGTTCAAAATAGAATCGGCTTTCGGGTCAGCACCGAAGTACTGACTACTGGGCTGGATTTCTGTAGTCTCAAATCCACGTCTTTGATAGGTTGCAGTTAACCTTCACTGCAGCAAATTAATTAACTCGCATTCAGATTTTGAATATATATCAAAACAATAAAACTTAAAATATGGGGTTTAGTGATTTTTCTATTTTGCAAAATTTCCATGATTTAATTATCTTTCTTTACTTTTGAAGGGTTATTTCCTTGAAGTCAAATATATTGTGAATTGTTGTATTATTAGATGCAATAAATAATCATTTATTATTACAATAAATCATACTGAAACTCTTACTTCAAAGGGAGATAATTTGAAACTGATGTTTCACAAATTGTGGCTCAATCCGCCAAGGGTGAAGAGGAGAGAAGCTGATCGCAACCCTTGGCTAGCGAAGATGCCTTATTACTGTAATAGACAAAAAAAGAAGAAAAAAAAAAAACAAATCTAAATGTACAAAGTTGAACAAAGCATAAAATGAAAATAGTCCATATCACTTCAGCAATGGTGAAAACCATATCTGAGTTTCAAATAAACACATACTTTGAATCTTTATGAGAAAACATATGAAAGCAATGCAAAAATTCAATGCAAGAATAGCTGCCCATGGTCAATGTGTTCAAAACTCAGCAACGTCTCTGGACAAAAATTGAGTACCATGATGATATAAGTACAAGTTCAATAATAGACTAGAAGTGTGTTTTTGATACAAAAACTAATGTCCCCCCCCCCTAGTACCTAATGTTCTTTCAGTGATAGAACACAAGTAAGTTTATGTTGCCACCAGGTGGCCATTCATTCCAGCTAGACAAAATGCACAACTAAAGCATGATGGTCAACAATCCTGTGAAGTTTGGTTGAAATCGGATCAAAGATGTAGGAGAATTGGCGTCCACAAACTAAATTTCACAAAATTCTAAGTCAAAAAGGGGCATAACTCCAGTAAAAATTAGCATAGATCTGGTGAGATGATATGCACAACTAGGCATGATGGTCAACAATCCTGTGAAGTTTGGTTAAAATCCTATGAAAGATGTAGGAGAATTGGCGTCCACAAACTAAATTTCGCAAAATTCTAAGTCAAAAAGGGGCATAACTCCAGTAAAAATTAGCCGATCCATCCAGCGAGAGAATATGCACAACTAGGCATGATGGTCAACAATCCTGTGAAGTTTGGTTAAAATCCGATGAAAGATGTAGGAGAATTGGCGTCCACAAACTTTGTGACGGACGGACGACAGACGGAAAAGACAAAAACAATATGTCTCCCCTTAAGAGGGGGAGACGTAATAAATTTGACATTTTTTAAAATCAAAACTGGATTGGCCTAAAGGGGAGGTTCACATCACCAATGTGTTCAAACAACAGTAAAAACTTCCAAAGGTATTTAGGCAGAAATGTTAATCTTTCAGATTACACAAACCAGGCACTGTAATGTTAAAATATGTTGAAAAATGACTAAGTTCAACAATGCATAAATTCGACATTTTTTTTTTAAAACTGCCCAAAAAGGGAGGTGCACATCTTCAATGTGTCAAGAACAACTGTGTAAAGTTTCAAAAGCACCAGATATAAGGTGTCAGAGTTTCAGATTACACAAACTCAGTACTGTAATGTTAAAATTTAATGAATTTAATGAAAAAATGACTAAGTTCAACTAGATGTAACTGTGGCCTGATGGGCCACAAATTTATACCCCCCGCTTCTTGTTGATGATCCTACCCTGCACAGTTACAGACGTAGAAACGTACCATGGGAGTACTCCAATAGTCCACCGTAACTTTGAGGCAACTTAAAATAAGAGGAAGGCACAGAGAAATCCTTTGATAAGACATAGACTCATTAGAACTATTTATCAGAGAGATGGTTTGTTACTCGATAGGGAAAATGTTGGGGAAACCTTTTTAGCCTACCTTTTAAATTTTCAATATAGACTCTAAGTAGGAGAAATCTACAAAGTGCTGTAACTTTGTTAAAAATTTATGAATCAATCTGAAAATAGGAGGTGCACAAGTACTTATAGTTACTTACATTCTGACAAAATTTGAAAATTCAATTCAGAAAGGTTCCCGAGATAAGCTTCGGACAAAAAATGTCTACGGACGGACGGACGGACGGACGGACGGACATGGTGATTCCAGTATACCCCCCCAACTTCGTTGCGGGGGGTATAACAATGCATAAATTCGACAATTTTTATCCAAATCTCACCAAAAGGGAGGGTGCACATCTTCAATGTGTTCACAACAACTCTGCAGTTTCAAAAGCATCAGGTATAAGGTGTCTGAGTTTCAGATTACACAAACTCAGTACCGTAATATTAAAATTTGATGAAAAAATGACCAAGTTCAACGATAGATAAATTCGACAATTTTTATCCAAATCTAACCAAAAGGGGAGGTGCACATCTTCAATGTGTTCAGAACAATTGTGCAATGTTTCAAAAGCATCAGGTATAAGGTGTCAGAGTTCCAGATTACACAAACACAATACCGTTATGTTAAAATTTGATGAAAAAATGACTAAGTTCAACAATAGATAAATTCCACAATTTTTTTTTCAAATCTCACCAAAAGGGAAGGTGTACATCTTCAGTGTGTTCAAAGCAACTGTGCAAAGTTTCAAAAGCATCAGGTATAAGGTATCAGAGTTTCAGATTACACAAACTCAGTACCGTAATGTTAAAATTTGATGAAAAAATGACTAAGTTCAACAATGGATGAATTCCACATTTTTTTCCCAAATCTCACCAAAAGGTCAGGTGCACATCTTCAATGTGTCCAGAACCACTGTGCAAAGTTTCAAAAGTATCGGGTTAAAGGTGTCAGAGTTTCAGATTACACAAACTTGGTACCCCCAAAGCATGACGGACGGACGGACAGACGGACGGGCAGATGGAGTCGAGCGGCTCCTAGACCTGCGGTCACCGTTGGTGATGCAGGTAAAAACCTACATACTAAATATCATTGACCCACCACTTCAAGTTATTGAGAAATGGACTTAATCAGAGAAACTTAACGTGGTCAGTAGACCGTGAAATTGAGGTCAAGGACAAAAGTCATATGCCAGACTGACATGTACTACCCAAGACCAACCTACATACTAAATATTATTGACCTACCACTTATAGTAATTGAGAAATGGACTTAATCAGAGAAACTTATCATGTCACTAGACTGTGAAATTGAGGTCAAAGACAAAAGTCATAGGCCAGACTGACATGTACTACCAAAGATCAACCTACATACTAAATATTATTGACCTACCACTTCTAGTAATTGAGAAATAGACTTAATCAGAAAAAGTTAACATGGTCACTAGACCATGAAATTGAGGTCAAGGATGAAAGTCATATGCCAGACTGACATGTACCACCCAAGACCAACCTACATACCAAATATCATTGACCTACCACTTATAGTTATTGAGAAATGGACTTAATCAGAGAAACTTAGCATGGTCACTACATCATGAAATTGTGGTCAAGGACAAAAGTCATATGCCAGACTGACATTACTACTCAAGACCAACCTATATACCAAATATCATTGACCTACCACCTACAGTTATTGAGATATGGATCTAATCAGAGAAACTTAACGTGGTCACTGGACCGTGCAATTGAGGTCAAGGTCACATGATTTTATGTCCGTCAGGTAGCACTTGATTAGTACTACCACTGGACCAAATATGATGTTCCTACATCAAAGGGTTTTCAAAATATCCTGTATTTTGTCAAAGTTATCGCGGGCGAGACAAAAATTCAAAATTTCTAAGGGCATTACTCCAGATCCCATTGGATCTTCCAACCAAAAATTGAACTTGGCAGAAGTTTTATTGTAAACACATAACAAGTTTGAAGACTGTATGTTATCTTGTTCACAAGTTGTCATTTGGAAACCTTCGGGGGACAGACGGATGGATGGACAATCAGACAGACGGACAGACACAGGACTTGGGGTATCACGTAATACCTCACCAATGTGTGGCAGGGTATAATAAACTGCTGCCCCAAGAGCGCATGATACACCCATCCACTGTCAACATGAACTTTATGGCATTATTGGACCACAACAAAATTTGATTGAAAAAAATCAAACAGAATATGAGCCTTACCAAATGACCATTTAGGTGTCTGTATGGTATTATTTTCCTATTATAGAATTGTGTGAAATTTTCTGTGTAGAAACATAATTGTATTATTACTCAAAATATAAAATGAAATTTTGGGGTCACCGTGCATTTAAGCGCAAAAACTGAAATTGAAATGTAAAGATTTTACATAGAAATGATAGGGAAAATGAATATGTGAGAGGATAGCTTGAAAAATCTATTATAGATTCTGTTCATACTTTGGGTGTGTTTTGAGATCACTATATCGTTAACATATAAAAAATAAAAATTAGGGGTCACCGTTGGAATAAGAGAGATAAATTGCGAAATGTTAATTTCTGTAGTGATATCTATATGAAATATTTTTTTTAAATTATCTCCCTTGTTTTATTTCTGTGTTCTGTAAATCTAGCAACAGATTCAAAGCACATATGTTTTAGTTCACCTTTTTGTAATGAAAATGTTATAAAAGTAATAAGGAATAAATATCTTATATACCTTGGAACTTTCTTTTCATTTTAGGTAACTATTTTGTTAAATATTTTAACGAATGAAACCTTAATGAACAACTATTATACAAAAATGGCGGAATAATACCACTGAGACACCTTAAACAAATATCAAATATGCATAGAAAAGGTGAAAAAAAAAATAAATAGAAAAGGTGAAAAAAAAAAAAAATAAATAAAATTATGTCCACTCTCCATAAAAATTATTCACAGAACTGTATCAGTAATTTATAACATACAATAATATACCATATATCAAATCACAACATTCATTCATTGTTAAGAAATGGCAGATCTATACAGTGATGTTTTTTTCGCTCAAAAATTTACCAAGTCCAAGGGTTTTAACTCTGTACAAAATCAACCAATCAGGACCAATTAAGAACTTGATCTGTATCTCAACATGATTAACTCATATACCAAATATCCAATCTATACATCATGCGGTTAAACGAAAAAATTCCATAAACCTATATTTTTTAAAATTCACTAAGTTCAAGGCCCATAACTCTGTACAAAATCAACACACCAGAACTAAATTTGAACTTGATCATTTATATCTCCCATAGATGCACTCATATACCAAATATCGAATCAATATGTCAAGAAGATACAGAAAAATACTCCGGAAACCTATATTTTTCAAAGTTTCACGAAGTCCAAGGGCCATAACTAAGTATCAAAATCAACTGACCAGAACCAAATTCAAAACTTGATATACTCATATATTAAATATCAAATTAATATGTCAAGCTGTTACAGAAAAAAAAACTCTGGAAACAAAAAAGTTAATGGACGGACAGACGGAAGGTATACCATAATAAGTCGGTCTTTTGAAAAGCAGGCAACACAACAACACAATAAACATATTAATGATATTTAATTTGATGATGACATGATGAAATATATACAAAAACAATAACTACAAATCACATTTCACGATTCATGTCACTGAGTTTTCCAACAAACATAAAATCTCAAATAACAAAATTAAATGTAAAACAGCTGCTGTGCTCATCAACTGACTGTAAATATAAAACAGCTGCTGTGCTCATCAACTGACAGTAAACATAAAACAGCTGCTGTGCTCATCAACTGACAGTTAATATAAAACAGCTGCTCTCCTCGTCAACTGACTTTAAATAAAAACATGTCCACTTCACTTCTTACTCTTTTTTGATGATCTGTTAATGTGTGTTAAGGACAGTAACCTTAAATAGTAATACTTTAGGCAAAATATTCATCAAGTAATCTTACAGTATATCAATCAACGAATAAAAGTTGGAGATACAAACTTAGTAGTAAGTCTTCCACGGAAGACGTGTTGTTTGCGTAATAATAAGAAAAATATTCTAAGTTCCGTCAAACAGTTAGTGGTCATGCAAGAGATCCCAAACTCTGTTACACAGTATAGGTCCCCATACTGATTGTAGAAGGCTCGGACACATGGTTCATGAGAAAAATGCAACAAATTTTTGTGACGCCTACGCCGACGCAAGATGACCAATAGTGATCTCTATATGTCACAACTGCATGAACGCAGGCGACACAACAATGACTGGAAGTCTTTTTTTTTTGGTTTCTGTTGTACATGTATAAGCAGACTTGCCTACCCCTCTTGGTCAAAAATAGTAAGTTACTTGATCAAAAATCTGAATGCGAGATAAAAATTAGTATGGCACTTTTTATTGCCATAAAATGTAATTTTAGCACAGAATCTACACCTTACAGTGAACGGCACATTATGAAGTCACACAATACTCACACCAAGATTACCCTTTTCTTTTATGGAAACCTAGAATTTTTGTCTTAAACAGTTAAAGACCATTTTTACATTCTTTTTTATTACTGGAAATGCCAAATCCAACTGTAATTTACGGAATGAAATTAGAGACCAGAATGGAATACTTTCTTGAAATACATCAAATTGACTAAATCATTAGGAAATTGTGAACCTTTGTATGGGTGCAAGATGACTCTGAAAATAGTTAGCCTTATGCCAAAATCGTAAGGGTAGGCAAGTTTGTATAGGTGAATAATGTAATTCTCCCATTCTCAGCAGTTGGTTAAATGTGTAGGCTAATTTTTACCCATTGATTCAACTTCTATGAGATTTTTCCTGCCTTTTTATAATTTCCAAATTTTACACTTATTTCATAGGAAAACATTCTTATTCAGCTAGGTCATGAGTTAAAATATTTCTTCACTCTCAATAGTAAAATTTAAATTTTAACATGCTCTCTAAAACTAGCATTTTGAAAATTGAAATTTTATTATCTCTGCTGAGAAATATTTTTATACCAAACCTACGTGAAGAAGAATCTATATTTCTAGGTAACAAATTAAAGCTTGTTAAGGATACGATTTGTCTCTGCTCCTGTCTTTATCTTTATCACTTTTCTTTGATTTCTCTTTGGATTTAACACGAGCGGGTGAATCATCTGTTGTATCTCGTTCCTATAAATAAACAAAAAATGTTGTTGAGATAAACATGCAAAATAATTTTAAACACCTTTTCTCTAATACCGGTTTTGACCTGTTAGATAAATTTTCTTTATTCAAAATATGTTGAATAAAGGCCCGTGCTATTTCTCGCAAAATCTATTTGGAAAACAATTCTCGGCATTCATTTATCATTAAAGAAAAAGATTACACAACTTTATCCCGATTATTACCATATTTTATCTACTCTCGATAGTTAAATTTGACAATACATGTATTAAAATGCTTGGCGAGCCTCGCAATAAAAATTTTAAAATTTAACTATCTCTAATGGATAAAATATATTAATGAACAGGATCTTGTGGTGTAATCTATATTTACAAACACATTACCATCATGACTAAAGCAAGCATTTCCCAGAACATGTTTTATCCTGCTATTTTGGCTTTTTTTCCCATGTGCACCCTCCAGTCAAGACAATGTAAACATTTTGAAATCTAATTTCTCACTTGGTGCCGCCGTGCGCGGTCCCGGCTGAAGAATAGGCCCGCAGCATCCTCTGAGCTTGGAGTATGAGCCATCCTAACAGAGGACCCCGAGGGAACCCCGGGATATAGAAATAGGACCCAGTATCTCCGGCTTGCGGGGTGTGACCCCTCCTAAACGGAGGCTGACCCCGAGGGTCCCGGGATATAGAAATAGGACCCATTCCGTGGTTGTGCGGGATTAATAAATACACAACCCATCTTTCGGATGGGATGTAAACTCAGGTCCACGTGTTGGGAAAAATGCCACGCTTCCTGCACGTTAAAGAACCCTTGTAGCAAGCTTTTTTTGGGGTGGTCCGTAGGTGATCGGCTACAAGGCTAAATTCCCCGCCCTTGACGATTTCACCCTACTTTTCCAGTGGCAGTCAGAATTTCCCGTCCCATGGCCCTTTCCATACCCCAAAGTGATTATTTATCAACAAACTTGTTCTCGTCTTGATATAGCTGAAATATTGCTGAGTAGACGTTAAACAATATTCAATCAATCAATCTCACTTGGTGATTAGTTTGCGCCCTTCGAACTTAAGGAATACATTTTGGTTTACGACTATAAATGCAAAGTTTTTGAGATTGTGACAGACCAATCAAATCTAATATTTGTATTACACTCAGTCAGCGCCTCATAACTCATAAAGTCAGGTGGATTATCAGGACAATTCTGCTCTCTTTTAATTCAAATACAATTTTACAAGTGAAAACGGGTGTGCAAGTAAAGAGTCAGGAGCCTTTAGAAAAGACTGCAGACTTCCAATTATAGTCAAAAATCTAAGTTCAAAATTAAACAAAAAAATTTCCTATCCGCAACAAAAATCTTAAAAGGATAACTACCTGTAAATACTAAAGTTTCTGGCCATTGCAACAGCTTAGATTCCCTTCAGTAGAGATCAAAATCCAAACATTTGGAAGACCTTAATAACAACTAGATTTGATATTGCAAGCAATAGCTGACCTGGCAGCCAATCATTCACAGTGTCAAAATCTACACAAAAATCAAATTTCGTTGAAATTGGATAAAGTTGAAATATTGACGTAACTTGGTAGCCATGTTGGAAATGGTGGCCATTTTGAAATTTTTTTTTGTGGCTTGCCCATCTTCTTATGGTAATTGAACCTTTGCCAAATATGAATGAATTCTGTCCTGGCATATTTGAGATTTTATCATTTTTATTGAAATCAGACAAAGTTTGTCTGATTTGAATAAAAATACAAAGTAAGTAAAGGCCATACAAAGTAAGTACAGTGTCTATGTAACTTGGCGGCCATCTGAAAATTTTTTTGGTTGCATATAAATCTCCTTAAGATGATTCAACTTTGTACCAAATATGAATGAATTCTTTCAAGGCATCTTTGAAAAAGTCCGGACAAAAATAGGTGGAAAAAAGAAAGAAAGAATGCGTAATAATAATGACCAAAAACAATATGTCATCACAACTACGTCAGGGGCTACATAAAAAGATGTGTTAAAACTGATAGAGAACTTAGTAGTAAGTCTTCCAGGGAAGACATGTGTCGCCTGCATAATAACAAAAATATTCTAAGTTCCGTCAAACAGGAAGTGGGCAAGCGAGAGATCCGAAACTCTATTACACGGTATAGGTCCCCATACTAATACTTCATGCCAAATTACAAAAAGCTCCGATACATGGTTCCTGAGAAAAATGCAACACAAATTTTTGTGACGCCGACGTCACCAACACAAGACGACGGATAGTAATCCCTATATGTTGCCACTGCGTGAACGCAGGTGACACAACAAAGAGCCAATAGTAACTGAATAAAAATCCAAAATTAAATAAAGACCGACCTTTGCATGGAGAAGGTACCCTCAGTTTAATCATTTTTTTTTTTCTAAAAGCAAGATGTTACAAATTTTCAAATACATCATCTTTCAGGCCATCAATGAGAAATACTGGACAGCTGGTTGTTGAATAAATTTGAATACAATCTGGGAATTAAGGTAGTAGATCTCGGTTACGGGAGATAACCCTTAAATTCAGTAGGGTGTTAGAAACAGTAAGTTTCATTGATGCTTTTTAAGCATTGATGTGAAAAAGAATTTATCATACTTAGAAGCTTAGAATATATTTTCACAAAATAACTAAAGCAAACATACAAGAGATTTTGAAGAGTTATGTCCCTTAACCTAGGTCTACCTCCATAAAGTGCATCAGCAGACACATCAACCCAGTAGTGATGAATACCTACAGAGGTTACTGTAAATCAAATTTGCTAGTTTATTTGTCTTCAGTGCAAATCAAATTAAAACTTTTGGAAGACTAATGTGAAGATGTGTTTTTGGATCTTTGATTTATGAATATTTTGCTAATAGCTTTGATATTGTCAAAGTCGTCTGTAAAACATACCTTTTTAATTTTGACAACATGACTTTCTTGACTTGATCTAGATTTTGACCTTGAAGGTGAATCATCTGTTGGATCATGTGGTTCCTATAACGAATAAAACATGTATTATTCATTGTTTGAATACAAGACACCATACCTGAAATTCTGAAGCATTCCATTGAGCCTTCGGACCTAACTGTTTTCTGACACACATAGCTTTATCACAGTCCTTTCAAATTGATACGACCCTGGTAGCTTTTAGCATACACTATTCTGTGGAATCATTTTTGAATAATAACAGTCCATGAATAAAGGGCTACGCCGAGCGCAGCATGATACGACCCCAGCATGTCGTCCACTGAAATTTGAAAAAGTGTAATTTAAAGTGAGTATGGACATAGGAAAGAGCTTGACACAATAATTGGATGGACGCAATAAGGAGATTGACCAAGTAATTAGCTGGACACAAACTAGGGAAAATAAAAATTAGCCCTTATGACTCCTTATGATTCCTCTTTGACCCTCTATAGCTCAGAAACGGTAAGAGCTACGCCCAATCCATTGACATGATGCTGAAAGCATATATCAAGAGGAATCAAAAGAAAAAAATCCCATCGAAATGCGATGAAAAATAAAAATTTAAGGTAATCTGTAAATTTACGATTTTGGCCCCCTTCGGCCCTCATAGCTCGGGAACGGCAAGAGCTACGCCGAATCCGCTGACATATAACTGAAAGCTTACATAAAGAGGAATCAAAGAATAAAATCCCATCGAAATTCGATGAAAAATAAAAATTTTAGGTTATCTTAACTTTACATTTTTGGCCCCTTTCAATCCCTCATAGCTCCGAAATGGTAACAGCTACGCCAAATCTGTTGACATACTACTGAAAACTTACATCAAGAGGAATCCAAAGAAAAAATTCCATCGACATCCGACGAAAAATAAAAATTTTAGGTTATCTGTAAATTTACAATTTTGGCCCCTTCAGCCCCTCATAGCTCGGAAACGGTAAGAGCTACGCCAAATCCGNTGTCAAAATCCATCAAAAGATTGCAAAATTATCACAGAAAATGTGATTTTTTGCTCGATTTCTCTCCGATATCTCGGCCATTTTGACTCAAAATGGCCACCATCTCAAAATTAAACGCCACCAGTTAAATCCATTTAAAATCCACAATATCTCCTTATTCTATATGTCAAATTTCATCCTTCTATCTGCAATAGTTTTTGAGATAGAGTTACTTTTGTATGGTAAACACAGTATTTATTTTTAATATCAATATATTTCTTATGGTGCCATTGTGAAATATTGCCCCAACAAGTGACTAGATGGCATTTTCAATGCAAAACAAAATTTTTAAATTTTGATAGAAACCAATGAAAATGAATACTTCTACAGAGGAGATATATTTATATAAGATTATTTAATTGGTTGGTTAGTAGTCATACATTTTTGCATAAAATGCGGTCAAAGTTGGCCCTAAGGGTCTTCAGAGCCAGGTGAAAACAAGTCCGAGCACACAAATACAAGACCAATAAATTCTTCATCTCAGTATTTTGAGGCAAGATTTTAGTTTTTCCATAGTGGGCTGCCCAATTAACACAAAAAACAAGGTATTAAGGTTATTAGATTACTGGTTTCTTCACAAATTGCCCCCCAAAAATGGACAGTCCATTTTTACATAATTTCATCATTGGAAAAAAGGGGGGATGAAATTGTCATAACTTTGGAACCCCTGGTACGATTTCGATAAACCAGGGCTTAAAATGTTCGGTTTAAAAAGATCTTTGTACTTAAGTTTTTTTAATATTCTAAAATTAGCCTGGCCTCTCTATAATTGATTCTCATAAAAAAAAAGTTCAACGTTGTTACCAACCGACACTCTTTTGATACAGACCTCTGTAAATTAATAAGTTTATCTGGTAACATGCTTCCGCTGGTACGGAAAGTTTTTTTGATTTGGTTCAAAAGACATTCAAATAGACAAAAATCAAGAAATATGCCAAGTTTCTTCCAAAACACAATGCAAATGGCAGGACTTCCGGTTTGTAGGATTAATTTCGGTACGGACTTGGGAATGACCCGAAATTTTTCCGGATATTGTTGATCATACCTGAAAAAAAAAAGATTCCCGACCTACTGACCCTTTTTTTTTCAGCAGACTACAGTAAACACACATAGTTTTCTTTTTGGCCTAAAGATCTAGGTACGAAGCTGAAGTAGGTGTTTCAGTTGTTTCTTCAATCTCAAGCTCATTGGGATAGATCTGATGTAAATACTCCTTAAATTTAGGAAGAGAAAGTACATCGTCTATGTAGCGGAAGCTGAAATTAAAGGACTGGGCTAAATGTTTTTGTTTTCTTTGAATAAGCCTTTGTAGAAACTTGGCCTCGTGCGAGTAAAGGAAAATGTCAGCTAAAAGCGGCGCACAGTTAGTTCCCATGGGAATCCCTATTGTCTGTTGGAAAGTGCGACCTCCGAATTCGACAAAAATATTGTCGATAAAAAATTCTAACATTTTGGTTACGTCAGTCTCAGTGTACTTCTTGTTTGAATCAGTGTGGTTTTTAACAAAATATGTCTGGTCTTTCCCTATAACTAAATAGGTGTATCTGCGTTCTCCATTTTTAGTGCAGAAACATTGATGTATTAAATCTGCAATTACTGTTTTCAGTTTATTGTGTTGAAGGGTTGTAGAAAGAGTACAAAAGTCAAAAGTTTGAATGCTATGGCAATGGGTAAGACTGGTTGAGGATACGATGGTGAACTTGAAATATTTTTGAACCAGGAAAAATATCTTTGTCGTTTTATGTACATTCCTCAATATTCTTTTCACGTCATGTTCTGTCCAAAAGTGGGTTGAATTTCTCTTCGAAAAATACTTGTAACTGTAATGGGATTGTGTATTGCTTAAATTGTCTATTTATATCTCGTATATTAATTTATTTATACTACAATTATTGTTCAATTGATCTCATTTTGTGTAATAAACCAGAAAATATTTTTAAATCATTGGCTTGTGTGATCACAAATTAATTTATTGTTGTAGGAAAATAAAAAGAACAACAATTGGAAAGCACAAAAATATTAAAATTTGATCATTAAAAAATTATGATCCAATTATTTTTAAAGAAGAGTTCAGTAGAATTGATTGGCAAGAGTGTCCAGATGAAGGTAAATCAGATGATAACAATTGGAATTGTTTCAGGAAATTATTTACCGATGTTTTAGATGTAGTAGACTGTTAAAAGAAATAAGGGACAAACAGCATACAGAACCATGGATGTCGGTTGAAATATTACAAATTATAAAAGAAAGGGACGCATTGTTGGGTAAATAGCAAAAAAACAAATAAATGTGAATATTATAAGGAATTTTTTTTTAAGAAATAAAGTTTGGAAGGAGGTTAACTTAGCTAAATCTAATTATTTTTCGGACAAAATCGAAGAAAACAAAAATGATCCAAAGAAATTGTGGAATCAGTTGAAAGATCTTGGTTATAAGAGTAAACCACAAGAGGCAAGTATTGTTCTGAAAAATGGAAATGAACTGTGCCATGATTCAAAGTCAATTGCTGATTATATAAATAACCTTTTCACCACAATAGCCTCAGAATTAGTAAAGAAACTGGCTAAAGTTAAAAATATTTTTTGTGTTTATTCTAAATCATTTTTAGATTTTTACAAAAGCAAAAATCTAAATGACAGTAAACTAATTTTAAAACCTGTAACCGAGGATTTTGTTTATAAAGAGTTATGTTCTCTTTATATTACTAAAAGTACTGGGTTAAATGAAATTCCTGCTCGCTTTATTAAAGAAGGTGCAAATATTATAAAAATACCTATTTCTTTTATTATAAATCAATCTATTTCTTCTGGGATTGTACCCCGTGGCATGAGATATGCTAGAGTTAAACCATTGTTTAAAAAAACAGTCCTTTGGAAGTTGGAAATTATAGACCATTCAGTCCTCTGAGTTTAAGTGTATATAATCAATTAAGTGAATTTCTACAAAAGAATAAAATGTTGTATAATTTACAGTCCGGTTTTAGATAGATGTACTCGACAGATACATGTTTCGTCCACTTGTTGGATTTTTTAAGAACTAATAATTCTAGAGGCTTGTTCACAGGTATGATAATGTTGGACCTACAGAAGGCTTTTGACACTGTTATGGGGGTCGAGTCAATAGAATGGATTAAATCTTATTTATCAGACAGGGTTCAATTTGTATCTGTCAATAATACAATGTCAGAGCCAATGTCACCTGTGGAGTACCCCAAGGTAGTATTCTGGGGCCTTTACTATTTTTGACATATGTAAATGACATGTCAATAAGAATATACCAAGATTGCAAATTAATATTGTATGCTGATGACAGTGCAATTTTGTATACTCATCAAGATCCTAACGTAATATCAAGTATTAGAACAATGTTCTAATCGGTTAATTGCCAACAAATTGTCTTTACATTTAGGCAAAACTGAATGTATGATTTTTGGTCCAAAGAGAAAAATAAAACTATTTAAAGATTTTAGTGTCAAATGTTATGACCATGTAATTAAATCAACTAATGTGGTCAAATATTTAGGAGTACACATAGATAACTGTTTGAATTTTGAAGATATAGTTTCTAATATTATTAATAAAGTAAATAATAGACTGAAGTTTCTATATAGAAATTCAAAATGTCTTTGTTTCAGATCGAGAAAAACTTTAGCTACCACTTTAATACAATGTTTTTTCGACTACTCATGCTCTTCGTGGTATTGCAGTTAAGGGGCTGTTATGACGAAAAAATTCCAGACTTTACAAAATAAGGTTGTGTGGTTTATACTCGATCTGTGACCCAGATCGATTGTAAAGTGTAATGAGTTCGACAGTGTCAAAATGCTTTTTGTTAGAGACAGAGTTAGTCAGATTACAATAAATCATGATTTTAATATTTTTCATGGTTTAGCACCAGAATATCTTGGAAAACTTTTTCATAGAAATCAAAATAACACAAGAGGCGCTTCAAATAATAATTTTCAAATTCCGAGTTTACTATATGCAATAAAAGTACTTTTGCATATAATGCAATAACTGACTGGAATAATCCTCATTCTTCTATAATAAATATAACTAACAAACAATCTTTCAAAATGGGAGTAAAGGATTTTTTAAAATCACAAGACAAAAGAAGAGAAGAAAATGAATATGTATATTTTTAAATGTACAAAATACAAATGGCCTATTTTTATGCTTTAAATAACTGTTAATCATAAAGAGTGAAATACATTATGTCGATTTTTCATTTATAAGGACCCCATTTGAAATAAGTTACCTCTGGTGGCTTGTATGGGCTATCCTAGGCTGTCAAGTTTGCATGTCAAGTGCTTTTAAATTTGATTTCAATTTTTATGGTTTTAGTGTTAAATATTTATAAAAAATCTTAAATACTCCCATCTTATCTAGTGATTTCAGTTTTATTATTGTTAAACTGATATTTTATGTATTGTATGTATGTAACTTTATTGATATTGCCTGAATAAACATTATTATCATTATTTTTATTATTATTATTATTATAGAATTAATCCCGGCACCTGGATAGGTTTTCAGGGGCTCCGGCTACAGGGCTTCCGGGCGCGTCCCCAGTTGGTGAATAGGGGAATGCCCTGTCTATGCGGGGTAGTCAGGTTATAATACGGAATGCCTGACCGCGAACCATTGTAGCCAAACTGTATGGAGAAACGCCACGCTCCATGCAGTATAAAGACCCCTTCTATATTTCTCTAAAGAGAGCAGACGCACTGGGTGTCGTATGGAAGGCTAAATTTCCTGCCCCTACCCATTTCTCCCCTTTTCCAGTGGCACCCCGGTTTTCCCTTCCACCTTTATTTCTTTCTTCTTTTACTTACAATTTTTTTAATTGATTAACTTGTTCTCTTCCTGATATAGCTGAAATATTGCTCATTGGACGTTAAACTCTAACTAATCAATCAATCAATATTATAGAATTAAGCACAGTTAATACTGACTTCTATGTCTGTTGACTGTGATACCACCGCTCTGCCGTCATCAGGACCGACCGCGATTGATGCTAGTCCGGCGGAAGCGGCTCATGCGCTTTTGATCTTTTATGACGTCATACATAACGGCATTCTTGGGATTGTTTATAGTTTTTCAAGCTTTTTCAAGCTGTTTACTTTAAAATTGAGATAGCAACGTATATTTTGGGTGAGAATCATAATTAAATCATCGTAATTTTATCCCTAGACAACTTGTATTATATTTGTTACAGTTTATAAATGTAATCTTATGTAAAACCAGGATAAAACGTCTAACTTTTATCAGTGTCCAAATATCTTTAGAACTTGGGAACCTGAAATCCGTTACTTAACGAATTAACGGTTTTTTCTCATTGTAGTCATATTCGTTGATTATATCATTTAAATGTCCGGTGAATTACATGCCTTTCAATCATATGATAAAGGAAAGGATATGGAGTATATGCACATGTGACAAAGTCTCAACAATAAACAAGCCAAGGAACAACGCTTTTACTGCTATTCTATCTTGTAGTCACCATTAGGCCTTAATCAATGAGCTTTGCTCATAGTAAATTCAAGACGGTCCCTAGCACCGGTCTGACCGGCATTCATAGCTAATAAATAACTAAATACCGAAGTTACTGTGAATTTTTATTCTGCAAATGCGCATTTCGAACAATTTACATTATAAAACATCAGAAGTGCATCTTACTTTCAGATAAATAAATAATTAGAGACCATTTGTACTTAAGTTTTTTACTCGGGACTGTTAAAAATATTTTGTTTCTTTTATTTTGCATTCAAATGTGTTAGTGTTTTGTAATTTCAATACACAAACACTATGGTCAATTACAAGACACAAACACTATGGTTACTTAGATACATCGGAAAACGAATACCGAAACAAGAAAAGGAAAGGGGAAATTCTAAAAATCATAAATCCAACATCACGGCAATTTACAGCAACACGACTTGAGACAGTATGACAAAGACAAAACAAATAA
>MJUU01026888.1:128291-146482 GCA_002080025.1 Modiolus philippinarum | reverse complement strand
TTCCCCTTATAATCTAGTTTATACATATTTCTGAAATTGTGAAGCAGAATTTTTTTTTTTTGAAAGATTCAGTGTTCTGGTTTGGTTTCCATGGCAACTAAAAGCTCCACTATCCATTACAACCCATTTCAGACCACCATCCAAAAAAAATTTGAGCAGGGGTTCCCCTTATAATCCAGGTTATACATGTTGCTGAAATCAGTTTTAAAACATCCAAGTCCCCCTTTCAAAATAAAGATTTGGCAGGGGTTCCTCTTATAATCTAGTTTATACAAAAATCTAAAATTGCGAAGAAAATATGTAGCAGAATACTCTTTTTCTAAGATTCAATCTTCTGGTTCGGTTTCCATGGCAACTGAAAGCTCCACTATCCATTAAAACACATTTCAGACCACCATTCAAAAAAAATTTGGGCAGGGGTTCCTCTTATAATCCAGGTAATATGTATTGCTGAAATCAAAACATTCCGAGTCCCCCTTTCATAAAAAAAAATTTGGCAGGGGTTCCCCTTATAATCCAATTTATATTGTGACGGAAAATATTTAGCAGAACCCTTTTTTTTCAAAAGATTCAGTGTTCTGGTTTGGTTGCCATTGCAACTGAAAGCTCCATTATCCATTACAACCCATTTCAGACCACCATTCAAAAAAAATTTGAGCAGGGGTTCCCCTTATACTTCAGGTAATATGTAAATCTGAAATCAATAATTTACAAAAAATCTGAATACACAAATGTATTTTTTTTTTCATCTAAAATTTTATTTTTACTGGACATTGCAAAAAACTTTTAGTAATATTGAACACTTCTTCATATTAAATTAATTACCTCCCTTTTTTAATTCTGACTTTTCATTCTATCTAATTTGAAAGTTATTGACACCCCAAAAAAGTGTGTTGGTGAACATAATTAGAACTGTAAAATGAATTTACATGTTCTAGCAGTATAAAAACTACTTTTGTATGAACAATAAAATTTTTTTAGCTATTTTTGTTATCAAATAATACCGAACATGTGATTTTAGGCTTTATTGAAATGTTTAATTTTTGTTACATTTTTAGAAGTTGTGACCTTGACCTTTGTTGCACAGACCTCAAAATCAATAGAGTTCCTCCTCTAATCATAACTCATGTCTATGCCAAGTATCATTTGGATGTGTAATGTGGTTCTGGAGATATTGTGTGGAAACGAATAAGTCAAATTTTTGTTCTATTATTAGAATTTGTGACCTTGACCTTTGTCGCACAAACCTCAAAATCGATAGGGATCTTCCTCTAATCATAACCCATGTCTGTGCGAAGTTTCATTTAGATATGACATGTGGTTCTCAAGATATCATGCGGAAACCAAAAGTTGACGCCCGGATGCCCAGACGCCCGGATGCCCAGACACCATTCATCAAATTATAAGCCGAGTTCGACTTCGTCGCAACTCGGCTAAAAACTTTATTAAATGCATCAAAATTGATGTTTTTTCTTGTTAACGTTTTACATGTATGTCTGCTCAATTTTTTTGTAATGTCTTCATTTTTGTTTACATAAAACTGTCAGTTTCATAGGCTAAAAGTTTGTAAAACATGGGTGAAAGACGGACTCACAGATTTAAAACTTCAAGTCCCCTTAGGCAATTCCACCTGTGGAATTTATTAAAGTTACAAGTAGATATAGAAGATTATTTTACATAAACAGTGCAATATACATAATATAATGCAAAAAATACAGTGCAACTAAAAACTGAAATTCATGCATGTTAAAATCAAAATTTCCCAAACTGCATGCAAATTATTGTTTTCAGTAAGTACCTAACATTTACCCTCATTCAGAAATTAAAACAAATATTGCCATGAAAATATCGAAGGGTCATTACCGAGAAAAAAATTAAGAACTGATGGCTTTATTTTCAAAGAACTTGGACATTAAAGACCCTCAGTGGCTTGAATTCTAATGACATCTAAAGATCAGGGATAATTATAACATTTTCTTCTCTCAATTGCTATTTGTTATATGTATTCACTTCAGGGTTAAATTGACATAGTTTGCATCCGTATTTGTGTTACACAACAACAAATTTTCACGCACTGAACCCTTTTTATAACCATACAAGGATCCAGACTAAAACAGGGAACCTATCCTGCTCCAGATGTGTAGATCGTGGAATTGACTGTCAATTCTGACAAATCAAAACTTCCATTATATAAATGTTGCATTAGAATTCATATTGTCAATGATTTATCTTTTCCTTTTACTACCATTTAGTATCCTAAATCAACATCTAGATTCCACAATAGAACTGAGTGAAAAAGACATTTCTACACTAGAGATACATGTAGTTAAGTTTTAAAATTTTCAAATGTGAGGCTTGCCGAGCGTTTTAAATATTTGAAAATTTTACTATCTAGAGTGTAGAAATTACATTTCTCATGAGATGCAGTTGTGGAATCTGCTTCTCTAATGATTTCAAAAAGATTTTGGACAAATTTCTGCTGATCTGAAATACAAGTGTTCTTTGAGTGACATCGTCAGGCACAGTCACCTTTTATCATGGCATCACAATGGTAAAGTCAGAAAATGGCAAACATATTTGAGATTTTCATAAAATCAGTGACTGAGAATAGCATTCTTTCAAGTGAGGAGAAATGTATTTCTCACATCATTCAGGAAACACGAAAACACAACAGAAATTAGAGAAAACTTACTACACAATGCATACACATTACATACTCTCATACACAATAAATACTTTTTTTTACACTTTTATCAGTTATCAGACAGACGACTAACCTTTTTTATTTTGACCACCTGACACTCAGACTTGAACTTTGACCTTGTTGGGGATTCATCTGAAGAGTCATGTGATTCCTACAATAAAGCAGTTATCATAACTTCCTGTCACATAAATTTCATTGTCCTGTGTTATGTGAGACAATTTATCTTTTAATCGTAAGCTTTACTACACAGATAAAGCCCTCAGATATCTTCTGGCTTTATCTTGTATACTGTACATACACATGTAAAAGTCTCCCGATTCCCTGCCACACCCAGGCAAAGGTAACTTGCATTGACACATTTCCCTGCATACACTTTTAATACGATATCATCATACACAAAAACAATATGCCTTATTTCACAACGATAATGAATTGAACAAACAATACACTTAACAATGACAGCCTAAAATAGGAATATTTATAACTGCAGCAATAAAAACAATACATGCATAATTTCTGGAAATATAATTATAAATTAATTTGCACTCCCAGCAAGTCCGGAGAAATGCTCATTAAATTCACATAGCTTGTACAAATTTATTTCATATTTTCAGAAAATACACGTCTACTGTATTTCATGCTGTTACAGAATCTGATGATTCCCCTTCCTAGATACAAAGACGTCACTGTTGGGGATTGAACAGAAGACATTTAGATTACAATCCAGCCCCCCCCCCCTCCTTATCGAGTGAGCTAAAGATATATATTTCATTATGAATATAGTGATTGACTAGCTTTCTAAATATACTGCCTAGTACAAAGCTTAAATACATGCTAGGCCAAAAATAAAATATTGTTTGTTTCCCCTAACGCGACCGACCCGCTGAAATTGCAGCTACCCAAATCGGCCACTGCTGTTCAATATTTTTTTTTTTTTTTAGTCTTTAGTCAAAAAGAGTTTGTTATGTAAAACAGGCATTATGATATACATGTATATTTGAAAAATTCAGTAAATTTTTTATTTGAAGAAAAAATAAAATAATTTTCCTACCTACCTACCCATAACCTGAACAACCCAGTCGGGGAGGGGAAACAAAAATATTAATGTTGGCCCTATTCAATTTATCAATAAAAACAAGGATATGCTGTCTTTGCTGCTATTTATAAAAGGATGAAGTTCCCTGCCACGCTGAATAATGTCCTAATGAGCAGCTATTAAACTGAAATGAATACTACACTCTTTTTCGTCTTGATGAGGTGTTCAAGGAAGGGCCCAATTAACCAAAATTTGATATGTTTACCAATTCCATGAAAAGTTGGAGATAATTTTTAAAAAATTTTGAATAGTAAGGACAGAAAAACTGTTGCATTAATTAAATTAAATAAATTATAAAGATGTACTCAATATACACTGTTACAAATTGAAATTATATACATGTTTATTTTCAGGGCTTTTCCAGGATTACAGGGGACGGGAATGCAAGTAAAAATTTATGGTGCCATCACCATTATTTTAATTTGTTTTTCAGGTAAATACAATAGGTAAAATTAAGTTTAAAACTCCCCAACAAGGTAAAAAAAAAATAACTTGGGTTCCTGTCCCTCTCCACATTTTTTTATGGAAAAGCCCTTAGTCAAAATATAAAGAACATTTAGTCTTTTTTCAAAATACATGTATTGTATTAAGGTAGATAGACACTAATATTCATATCCATGCGATTTTGCTAGAAGTCGGCACAATTGAAGAACCAATCCTACCAACTCAAAATCTGTAATAAAAATTATTGGTCACCATGCTTGTTTTTTCTAGAATTGAGGTCAAAGTTTCATCATATTTGGCCATTTTTTCGCCAGAATTAACAAAGAATGCACGGGGAAAAGATGGAAAGGAAATTTTCAGCCCAATTGAGATGAACTTGTAATCCATGAGAATTTTCAATTTTTTGGTAAATATATATTTTATAATATGATCTATTGATTACAATGAAAAAATGTACATGTTACCATGCTTTTAACGGAGATATTTTACAAAGTGTCCGGATTGAACATTATTTACGAGAAAAGGGAAGACAGTAATTCGCGACAAAGAGGGCAAAATATGACGTTTCACATCTGTCATTCAATTATGAAGTCACAAAGGAAAAGCTGTCAAATTACTGTTCCAGTCCGAAAATCAAACCTAACCCGTATCCGACTAATTATTTTTCAAATGCGCCATTTAATTGCGCAGTGCAACAGTGGCTATCTACCTTAAGATAATTAAGTGTTTTTCTTTAAGTTATCTCTTTGTTACTATAGGCCACTGTTTCTACAAAAGATAGAATCATTTTTCTAGATGTTAAGAAAGACTTTTCAGTCATAAAGTTTGTTTTTCCTGAAATACAAGTGCTTACTTAATAGGATTTTTCATGCCGTCTATTCCATAATCTATTCCATCAAATTGTGGTGGGAGGAGGTACAAAGGAATTTTTTTTAAATCAACATAACAGCATTATTTGGATCTAAATATTTCGGTTTCACAAGTTATCATCCAAACCCACAACTCGTTCCAGTGTAATAGCCATTAATGTTAGCAATACATGCAATTCGTGCTACTTCTAATCCAACTATTTATAGTGTGTTTTTTCTTCACATCCACCTCTCATGTTTTATAAAACCGTATGAGTGGTTATTTTCGCTTTATTTCGTTACCATTCTACAGTCACGAAAATTGAATATAGCGAAATATACTTTATATATTAGACTTTATACAGTAAATGATGAGCAATCGTGAAAATTTAAGTCCGGCAAAAATAAAGTCCAGCAATTTTGAAAGAAATCGCTAAATTTGTGTCCTGAGAAAATAATAATTTATACAGTACCAAGTAAAACTGATAACAAATCCTGCGTATTCTATTAAACTACCAAAAATCACAGCATCAAGAGCAAATTAAATTCTGAAATAAGACAGATGTCAAACAAGATCTGTAAACAGATTGATTATTTATGTTCACATAGTGTGTCCAGTGATTATTTATGTTCACATAGTGTGTCCAGAGAGGTTTATTTAGAAAAAACACACTTTTTATTAGGGCAAAATGAAGAGTGTAATTAGCTTCTCCGTCCAACATCCTTTTCCTAAAATTCAATGAGGCAAGGATGGTAGTTTTTTTTTCAACACAGGCAAAAGATGCAAGGACAATGCTGATGCTAGCAAAATACCATTTAAAAAAAAAATCTAATTATATAACATAAATTTAAAGATATTCAGGTTTTATTGCCCAAAACATATCATTTGACATACTACGAAAGTTCTTTTGTTTCTAGGTGTCAAATTTCGTGGTTTCCCAAAAAGGCATTGGATTTGAATTTATGGTATGAAGGTGTTTTCAATGCAAATTATGTGAAAATTGGTACTTTGTTGGGATTTAAATTTTGTGGTTTTCATCCTAGAAATCCACGAAAATTGGAACCTTATGAATAATGGTACTTTCACAGTATTTAGGACAAACATTATGCCTCATCAAGAATTTTATTTCTGTGGTTAAATGGATGATGTTGACTGAGAAGTTATTTGGTCTAAATGAAATTTCAAAAATCAATATATTATTTCATGTACAGTCGAACTTCGACGGCTCGAACACCCAAGGGACTGACGAAAACAATTCGAGCCAAAGGGGTGTTCGAGAAATCGAGGTCCAATAGGAAAAATGAAAGGATATGGAGTGAATGTACATGTGACAAAAACGCACACGATACATAGAAAACTATGTTTAAACTTGAGCACAGGGACCACAAAAATGGTTCGAGGCATACATGGTGTTTGAGTTATTGCAGTTCGCGCCATCGAAGTTCTACTGTACATGTTGTATATCTATGTTTGTTTTTCATATAAAGAAAATGCTTTCAAGGTGCTTTTTTAAACTTGGTAACTTTATATCCTTTTGATGAGATGAAATTCACTTATAGACTACATTATATTTTCTATGTGATATCATACCTTTCTGACAAGATGAACTTCAGATCTAGACTCTCTGGATTCACTGTCGCGTCTCTTTACATGTTTTTCTGTATCACCATTCACTTTACTATGACTAGATCTACCTAAAATATAAAACGATTACATTCAAAGCTGCATTTTTATGATCAACTTTTAAATAGAAATAAGGCCATAATAAAATAATTCCTAGATTCTCATCAATTTTTTTCTAAAATTTTGGAGCGGGCAGGCAAATGTTATTTTATAATTTTGATCAAATTTTGATGAAATTGGCAAAATAAACTCAAAGTAAAATTTTTTTTAGGCAGGTGAAAAAAATTCAAGGCGGGCAGGGACGAGAATTTAAGATATTTTTTTATCATGGCCTAACTAAGAAAATTACAAAATTTATAACGTAAGGAAGCAATTGAATGTCAAGATCTTTTCAACAGTAAACATTTCATAATTGGACTTATATAAATTTTGAAGAATTTCTTTAATAGAGAAGTTTTAAATGAAAATTTAGAAAAAAAAGCAGGAGGTACTACAAAGAAATGCTCTAGGCTACCAAGAGTAATCTGCCAAAAAAAGTTCCTATTCCCTTAATCCTGGCTTCATGGGAAATTCTATAAAGAGCCACAGAGATGTTTTCATCTTTGCCCAAAATCAAAAAGGTATCTCTTGAACCTAACACTTGGACTCTCAACTTCAAAGGAAAACTAGAGCTGTCAGCAAAGCCAGACTAATACCCCCACAACTGCATTTGAGTACCAAGGCATGTCATTTTGAAATTTGACCTTCAGCCACATGGTAATTGGAAAGTAAATCTAACAGAAATAAAGCCTGTCAGGACTGAAATTACAGGTTTTATTCCAATCAGTTCATATCTGGTACTTCATTTAAAGGGTAATAAATAAAATAATATATAATTCGGCGGATAAAAAGCTGATTTAACCAAGCTTTCGGCACAAAATGTGCAAGGATTTACTATCATTAAGGTCAAAGGTCAAAGTCAAGGTCACAGTGACCTAAATTTGGTATGCGACACTAAGTCTTCCCATGATGCATCCACACACCAAGTTTGATAATCCTAGGTGCTACGGTACAAAAGTTCTGCTCCGGACACGGTTTTACTATTATAAAGGTCAAAGGTCAAAGTCATGGTCACAGTGACCTAAATTTGGTACGCGACACATCATCTTCCCATGATGCATCCACAAACCAAGTTTGATAATCCTAGGTGCTATGGTACAAAAGTTCTGCTCCGGACACGGTTTAACTATCATTAAGGTCAAAGGTCAAAGTCAAGGTCACAGTGACCTAAATTTGGTACGCGACAAATCGTCTTCCCATGATGCATCCACACACCAAGTTTGATAATCCTAGGTGCTACGGTACAAAAGTTCTGCTCCGGACAAGAAAGGGGACGGACAGACGGACAGACATGGTGATTCCTATATACCCCCTAACTTTGTTTTCGGGGGTATAATAATCTCTGGACACAGGATATGTCTCACCCACCCCTTGCATGGCCTTAATTTGCACATTGATCTACTGCAGCAGGAATAAAAATAAAATATGATCTTTAACTGTGTTTACAATTTCTTTGGAGAAAAATGATGTGATCACTCATGCATGACTAAGGAGCCAGGGCCACTATCTGGGCGTGGAATCAGTATGTACTCCCCAAGACGCAACTGCATGTCAAATATCAAGTGCCTAGGACTACTGGTATAGCATGTACAAACTGCTTGCTAAAAACTTAAAGTGATTGTTCATGCGTGACTAAGGGGCCAGGGCCACCATCCGGGCGTGGAATCGGTATGTACTACCCAAGACGCAGCTGCATATCAAATATCAAGTGTCTAGGACTACTGGTACAGGCTGTACCAACTGCTTGCTAAAAACTTAATGTGATCGTTCATGCGTGACTTAAAGGCCAGGGCCACCATCCGGGCATGGAATCAGTATGTACTCCCCAAGATGCAACTGCATATCAAATATCAAGTGCCTAGGACTACTTGTATAGGCTGTATGACTAAGGGGCTAGGGCCATAATCTAAGTAGGGATTTGAGTTGTTCCCATAATAATGCAATTGCACATCAAATACTATGGACCTACAATTAACATAAGCTTGTTAATTCACAATAGTTTGCAATTGTTGACGCTGCCGCCCCCGGAAATGCTATCCCCAAGTCTCGCTTTCGCGACTTTTTTCATCGCGGGCGAAACAAAAATAAATAAAAATGAAAATAAGATCAACTTACTAGAGGATGGTTCAAGGCTCTTTCTTTTCTTTGGTTCTTCATGGCTGTTTTCTTCTTCAAAATCCTACAAAAAAGAATCAGTCACTATGAGATAATATAAAAGATGAAGATTTAAATAAAATATTTCCTGTGAATACACTTAACTAAGAAATATGTCTAGTGAAAGAATGATAGATCCTTAGTCATTACGATGCTATTCTGAACTTATTTGCATAAAAATATTTTAAACTTCACACAGCATTAACAAAATCTGAAGGAAAAAAAATGCAAAATGGGCAATTCATTTTTTTGTTGTTTTCATCATCTACCTACTCTGTGAAGGAGGTGACATTGGTTGTCTGTTCTCCCATTTCCCACATCTTTTAGGCCTTGTTTCCGAATTCAAAACATTTTTTTCATTTTTCCAATTTCCCACTTGCTATTTTTACCCTATTCCCTGTATTTTTTTCATCATTTTTCCCATTTCCCTACATTTTTACCCATTTTTCCAATTTCCTAAATACATGTAATCCCCTCACTGTCATTTATAATTTCAAAATGTTTCCTGTCGGTCCAATTTCTCTTCTTTAAGATAAAATTTCGAAGAGAAATTAAATTTCCATTTTTTTTCAATTTTCAGTTAAATTTCAACTAATTATTTCTCAATGATGTCAGAGTAACTCAATTATCCCCTGGAACTACAAAACTCTCCAAGATATACCCACTGACCAAAGATGACTGATGTACCACAAGTAGTATCTCAAATATTAACCGTAAAGCAAACTTTAACCAGAGTCATTGAAGCATAAAATGTAGGTCAGAGTGACCCAATTATGACCTGGACCAGCATCACTCTAAAAGAAACATCCACTGACTGAAGATGATTGATGTGCCACATGTAGTATCTCAGATGTGAACCTTTACACAAACTATAACCGGAGTCATCGAAGCATAAAATGTAGGTCATCTGAAACAACATCACTTTCCAAGACTCATTCAGGCCATATGTAGTATCACAGATATGAATCTTATAGCAAACTATAACCAGGGATGTACCTTCGTGTCCAAGTCTATATGGCTAGCTGGGCCCCTGGCTGACCGTAGTTAGCAGCCCAGCTGTATATTCTACTAGCCTAGTGCTATTTGTCTAACAAAAAATGAAAAAAATGAAATAATAGGAAATGCTACCTTAAAAATAGTAAAGAGGGGATTAGCCTTGTGAAAATATCATTTTCCTGCTGGTTCTATGAAACTGAACAACTTTTGAATTTATTTTCTGTAACAAAAATAGGAATTCTTATTTTAATATGAAACTAGAGCTGTCGCCGAATGGCAACCATGCTCCCGCTCATTGAACCCTGAATCAATATGGCAAGTGCAAATTTAAGCGTGTGTTGACACAGTACAAGTATGGGCACAATGATATACCTCCCCTTTTTCAAAAATATATAAGCCCAAAAATCAATTCTATGGGTGCTATGCAATCTTCCTGTAAAGTTTCATCAATTTTGAGGCACTTTGAACTTTCCAGCCTTTTTCCAGTTTCCATAGCAACGGCAGCAATTTTGAAAATTCTGAGACCCAAAATCATTTCTATGGGTGCTAGACATCCTTCTTGTAAATTTTCATCAAATCTGAAGCTTTTTTAATTTTCCCGCCTTTTTTCAGTTTCCATGGCAACAGCGGCCATTTTGAATATCCCAAAAGATACTTGTGTGCACATCTGCTTACGGTAAGTTAGATTCCTTTGAAGTAGTTGGAATTTGTTTGCAAACTTTCTAAAAAACATGAATAGTTGTGTTTTTCATTCGTACGGACGGACAAGCGTAAAACAATATGGCCCCCGCCTTTTCGTCGCGGGGGCATAAAAAAATCATGTCTGTCTGAAGCAGCATCACTCTCCAATCAAATCCACTGACCAAAGATAATTGATATGCTAAATGTCTTTTCTCATATATGAACCTCAATGCAGACTTTGGTGGGACAAACAGGCAGATGAATGGATGGGCGAGATGCTATATCCCCTCCGCAACTCTATTGAGGAGGGCAAAATGAGAAGCTGACTTGCCAGGAACATTTTTAAAATTAGCTATTTAAGTACTATTCACCAAGTTTGGGTAAATTTAGCCAAGCCGTTTCCGTGGAAAAAATTTTTAATGCTCTTTCCCATAGGATCCAATGTTAACTATGTTCCCCTAGCTGGCCACAATGTCAGATCGGATGGGGATTTGGCAGACATAATTTTAGTGCATCAAATTTGGTTCCAGCTGGCCAAGTAGTTTTGGAGTTTTCCCATGTGGTCCCTCTGATTTCAATGTTAATAGAGTTGTGGACATGCCAGACACATTTTTAAAGGGTTGTTCCCAAAAACTACTTACAGGAAGTTTGCTTCAAACTAGCCAAATGGTATCAGAGGGTGTTTCAAATTGGCCAAATAGTATCTGAGGTTGTTTCAAATTGGCCAAATAGTATCAGAGGTTGTTTCAAATTGGCCAAATAGTATCAGAGGTTGTTTCAAATTGGCCAAATAGTATCAGAGGGGGATAAATTATAATGTGTTTCCACATGGGGTCAACAACTACTTTCTACACTAGAAGCCATTGGATTTGGTGCCAACCGCACATATCCATTGTATTAGACAAGAAATAATGACCATTTTGACAGCATTACTAATAAAGTCAAAGCAATAAAATGAGCTAAATTTGACTATACTAACCCTCTTTCTCTCTTTCCTTTCCCGATCTCTATCTCTATGTCTTTCAATTTCTTTTTCAGGTGAAGGACTCAACTGTTCAAAAAATTAAGAAACTAGAAATAAAACTTGAAGAAGTGTTTTTCTGGCAACAAAATAACCCTAACATTTATAAAATTAAGTTAGACGGAGATTTAACTGAAAATTTCTAAGATTATTAGTAACAATATAATGACTTGTTCTTGAGCTTTAGTAACCTTGAACTTGTGACACCTATAACTGACTTATTCCAATTTTGCATGTTTCTTTACCTTTGCGAGAAGATGGAGAATGCTCATAATTGGAATTCTCCATACTGTTTACTATTAAGCCCTAAGTATGCCAAATTGCACTTCTCGTTGGCTTTGATTACGCTTTGAGCCCCATTTCCTCGTTCAGATCATAATTCTTCAATTATTTCATAAATCTATATAATGGTAGGTAAAATTAAGAGTATGTTTCTTAATGTTTTTTTTTGTTTTTGTTTGTTTGTTTGTTTTTTTTTTAAATTCCTTCCTTTATACCAATAAGAATTGATCACATTTGTAGAAAGTGACCAGGTAGTTAAACTTTAATTGCTCAAATACAATAGCATTCACCACAGATGTCTCAAACCCTTTTTGTAGTCCCTATACTCAAGTTTTATCATAGCCCCTTAAAAATTTGACAAATCAGCATTGGTAACGGTAACTAAAGATTTTACAAAATTTGACCAAATACATTAGGACTACTTTTAATCACTATAAGGCAACATAAAGTAAATTAGTAGATTTCATCTTGGGTCATAAAAACTATGAGGCAGGCAGAGGACTTTTATATTTGTTCCACTAGAATTAGATAAGATTTTGACTTTTGTTCCACCTATAATTAAATAGATTTTGACAAAAAAACAATGTATTTATGGTCATTTAATTGGAAATGGTAATTTTTGTGTAAAAGGATTAGGGATGTCAAAATATGTGAAAAATGCCACTGGAGTACTGGGATACAATACTCGAGTATACTCGAGTACTTGGTAATCTTTTGAAATGAAAATTACTAGACTTGAGGATTCTGAAGACGAAATGACCATTCCAATGAAATATAGCTTCAATATTGCTTGAAAAGAGCCCCATTACAGCAAATCAAAGATTTCAATCAAAGCGAAATTATATATTATGTTGTCTTTAACACCTTGTTTTTGTTAAGTAACAGGCTTCTCTGATTTATCTAATTGTTTAAATCATAATTAACGGTTATATAAACATTAAATCAACACAATATATGGGGTGGACACTGGTGAAATCAAATCAATTTCCGGTCAAAATAATTACTTTGATCAAAAATACTTATAAAGTGTACATTTTTCTGCTTTTCAATTTATAGAAATGTGACCAAACGGCCGAATTATTCGAAAGCATTATTGGGTCGCAAATGCAGCTATATTGGTAACACTCGTGCTGCTCATCATATTTGATGATAATCTGTTTTTTGATTGTGTTTATCTAGGGACAGTAACAAGTTTATTGTGATTTTAAACGTAATGCTCTGATATACAGATGCAGTAAAGTTAACAAAAAGAATGGTATTTATAATTCCGAGTATTCGAGTATGAATTTGATACTCGATATTCGTACCTTCCGAGCGCTACGTGAGTACTCGTTGACATCCCTAAAAAGGATACATTTTTGGTGCAGTGGGCAGGGATGAGCATCTACTAATTAACTTGATGTGGCCTAACCTTGAGTTTGGTGACATTAAAATCATTAGACTTCCAGATGATTCAATAGTTAGCAAGTTTGAGTCTATTTTAGGAAGAAAATAATCAAAGTTTACTTTTTGCCACTCTTTCCTTGACCTTTAACTTAAACAAGTGTCTTTTTGGTTTGTGTTTTATCTTTGTCATGTTAAATCTCAAGTTGTGTTGCATTCCTGGTTATTTCATTTTCCTTTTTTTCTGCTTTTTTCTTTGCCATTTGTTCGTCTACTTATTCCAATAAAATGTTGCTCATTTCCTTATAAAGAAACTTTGATATTATAAATTAACCATCCTATAAAGATAAGAATTCTAAACAAATTTAAGCCAGTCTGATATTGACCTAAACATGTAATGGCAGATTCAAGACCTATGGCATACTAGTTTCATCAACTCTTGTTGAAGCAGTAAAGAAACCTTATAACAAGAGGCTCTTAAGAGCCTGTATCACTCACCTGGGCCATGGCTGACTAATCCAAATATTTAAAGGTCTCATTTTCAAGTTGGTAAGACACTGATATGATATGTTATATGATCCAAAGTTACACTATATTACCCACTTGCAGCTACTTTGAATATCATATATTGTAACCAAGTTAGGTTCCAATTGGCTTTGCAATTTCAGATAAGAAAATTTTTGAATACTTAATTTCCCATAGTCTGATGGTAAAATATTCCTCCATGGTAGCCATCTTGGAAAAGTAGACTCAGAGGAGAAGAACTTTGAATGTGTTTTCCCTTAGGGTCCAATGTTAAACTTCCCAGCTGGCAGCATTCTTGGGATTTGACACAGAATCAAATCCCAGTATTGCCAAACACATTTTTCAAAGACAGTCAATGAAAGACAGATGTGATCAGGTTTGGTTCCAATTGGCTCAACAGTTTCAGAGATCTTTGGATGTTTTCCCAAGAGGTCAAATGTTCCCCATTGGCTGCCATCTTGGATGAGGGTGCAGACCTGCCCGACACAATTTTTTAAGGGGACCATCCAAGGACTATTGTGACCAAGTTTGGTTCCAATTGGCTAAGCAGTTTCAGACCAAGTTTGAATCAATGTTAAAACTATGTGACCCGCTGGCAGCCATCTTGGATGAGGTGCGTACCTGCCTGACACAATATTTAAAAGGTACCAACCAAGGACTAGTGACCAAAATTTGGTCCTAATTGGCCGAGCAGTTTCATAAGAGAAGATCTTGGAATGCTTTCCAATGGGGTCCAATGTTAAAAGCATGTTTCCTGTTAGCGGCAATCTTGAATGGGGTGCAGACCTGAGGGACACGATTTTCAAAAGGGAACATCTGAGGACTATTGTGACCAATTTTGGTTCCAATTTCCAAGCATTTTAAGATTAGAAGATCTTTGAATGCTTTCCAATAATTTTCCCATGTTTAAACCATGTTCACCACTGGCGGCCATTTTGGATATGATGTGGACTTCTGGACATATTTTTGAAAGGGGGCCATCTAAAGACTATTGCGTCCAAGATGTGGAGTATTGTAGATAGCAACAGATTCAACTCTGCTTAAGTTCAACAAAAGAAGAAAGCAATCAAAAACAACAGCTAATCCCCATGCCAGTTTGATTTTTTAAAAAAAACTAGAGGTACTGTGGCCTGGAGGGCCACAAAATGATACCCCCCCACTCCCCATTGGAGTAGAAGATCCCCGATATAATTTGTCACAAAAAAAGTAATAATTGCACAATTCCATTGAGTACTAAAACATAGAAAGCAGCCACAGCCTGCTAAGCTCACCTCGTTGCACAGCATTGTCACATGTTGCACATGTCAGTAAACAGGAATGGACTATAATCATTCTTTTTAACAGATTCAGTCATGCATAAATTATAGTTTACAGTCTGCATCCGAAGCATTCATTGTTGTTGTCATCCCAAATTGCATCATACACATTGATATGGTTGCTAAGGGACATGTCAGTAAGCGGGAATGGACTTTAACCATTCTACCTAACCAAGTCACTCATGCATAAAATGTAGGTTAGAGACAGCATCTGAAGCATGCATTGTTGTTGTCATCCAAAATGCATCCTAGATACCAATATGGTTGCTAAGGGACATGTCAGTAAGCAGGAATGGACTTTAAGCATTCTACCTAACCAAGTCGCTCATGCGTAAAATGTAGGTCAGAGACAACATCCGAAGCATGCATTGTTGTTGTCATCCCAAAATGCATAATGCATACCAATATGGTTGATGTGGGCCATGTCAGTAAGCACGAATGGACTTTAACCATCCTACCTAACCAGGTTGCTCATGGGTAAAATGTAGGTTAGAGACAGCATCCGAAGCATGCATTGTTGTTGTCATCCCAAAATGCATCATAGATACCAATATGGTTTATGTGAGCCATGTCAGTAAGCAGGAATGGACTTTAACCATTCTACCTAACCAAGTCACTCATGCGTAAAATGTAGGTCAGAGACAGCATCCGAAGCATGCATTCCAGTCGTCATCCCAAAGTGCATCAGGCATACCAATATAGTTGATGTGGGGCATGTCAGTAAGCAGGAATGGACCTTAACCATTCTTCCTAATAGGACGCGGATGCCGACACGGACGCTAGGGGTATCACATAAGCCCCCCTCACTTCGTGAGGTGAGCTAAAAATTTGTGAAATTTGCTCAAAAGATCTGGAAAATTAATTAAGTTGTTAAAAAGGAAGTAGATGTCCAGCAATCTTGAAATCTCTACTAGCTGTATAGGACATCCTTCTAAACTTGCATACAGAATTTCAAGTTGCAGTGATGAGTAGTTACTGAGAAAACCGTTACGAAAAGTTTCAACGATTGACAAAAGATCTCGAAAATTAACTAAGTCTGTAAACAAGAAGTTGATGTCCGGCAATCCTAAAATTGCTACTTGCGGTAAAGGACATCATAATAAACTTGCATACAAAATTTCAAGTTGCAGTGATGAGTAGCTACTGAGAAAAATTTTACGAAAAGTTTCAACGATTGACAAAAGATCTCGAAAATTAACTAAGTCGGTAAACAGGAAGTAGATGTCCGGCAATCTTGAAATCGCTACTTGCAGTATAGGACATCATTATAAACTTGCATACAAAATTTAAAGTTGAAGTGATGAGTAGTTACTGAGAAAAATGTTACGAAAAATTGTTTGCTATCACAGACAGACACACAGACAGACGGACGGACAGATGTACAGACGGACAGAGTGATTCCTATATACCCCCCTGAACTTCGTTCGTGGGGGGTATAATAAGTTAGTTGAAGACAACAGAACAATTAGCAGCTGAATCCCTGAACCATACATCACTAGTATTGTACCGGTATACCAAAACAAAAAATTTAATCCAAGTCACTCATCCATGAAATGTAGGTCAATGCAAATTAAGATCAGCAACCAAAATTCTATCAGTCCCATCAGCCACATTTTATTCTGTGATATCAATTAGGAGCTCCATGACTATCCAAGGCCTTTCTGCCTACAAAAGTGAATTCTCTTGAATTTCAGATCTGCAAACTTTAACCCAAGTCAATTGTGCATGAAATACAGGTCAATATGACCTTATTTTATCTATCCAAAGCTCATTTAATGACAAAGTATCATTCCCTACCTACTCTTTACTATCTCAGATCTCAACTTCAAAGTTCATGTTAACTTTATGTATGAAATGTAGGTCCAAGTGACTTAATTTTTAATCAGGAACCTTGTCACTATCTTAGGCATATCTTAACAACAAAATATCATTCCTTTAACTGCTCTAGCATCTCAGATAAAGCCCACGCCACTGGTGCATGAAATATAGGTAAGGGTTACCTAATTTTTACACCAATGTCAAGTACTATCCAAGATGAACTTATGGATACAAAATTACCAATCTATGAATGGACTTTTTAACCTTTTCACAGCTGAACGGACTAATAAACAAATGGGCAAACTGCTATATTCCCTCTCCAACCTTGTTTGACAAGGAGATAATGAACCAGAATAAAATTCAAACTTAAACTGCGGCTCAATGGTTTCAGAGATTATTGAAAGAAAAAGTTAACAATGGATGGCAGATGAAAAGTAATGGCAAAGCTTACCCTTGCTTTTGCCAGGTGGGCTAAAAGCAAAGGTTGTCAAGATTGAATGAAAATTAAGATTGAAGTACTCTACAAAAGATAGATTTTGGCCCTCTTGGGTCCCTCACAGCTTGATAATTGTGAGAGTTAAAGCAGAGCTGTCAAGGGGGTTTGGGTTCCAAGAGTGAGACGGAGGGCGTGTTGGGGAAAAGCCACATGATTTTTTTTTCAGGGACGCAAAGTGGTACATTCTGAGAGCATTTCAAATGGTCATAGCGAGGAATTTGAAACCAAATTTTTCATTAAAAAGAGAAAAAGTTGTTTTACTTCAAGGTCTTTAGTAGAAAATGAACCAGTAGTATGAAAGAATCTGCATAAGTACCCCTTATTTCTTGTTTTCTTATTATAATAAAGGGCTACGCCGAGCGCAGCATGATACGACCGCAGCATGTCGACCACTGAATTTTCAACAAAAGAAGTTTAAAGTGACTGTGGACACAGTAAAGAGCTTGACACAATAATTAGATGGACACAAAAAGAAGCTTGACACAGTTATTAACTTGGAACAAAAAAAGGAAAAATTCAACCCTTTTGATCACTTACTGATGAAAAAACGTAAGAGCTATGCAAAATATGTACTATCAACTAAAACTTTACATCCATAGAAATTCAAAGAAAAAAATTCCATCGAAATCTGATGAAAGACATATATTTAGAAAAATTGCAATTTTGGCCCCTTTGACCCCTTGTAGCTCGGAAACGGTAAGAGC
>MJUU01026888.1:96027-112144 GCA_002080025.1 Modiolus philippinarum | reverse complement strand
CTTTGTTGCACTGAATACTGATCTTTGTTGTGCTAAAGATTGATCTTTGTTGTGCTAAATATTGAACTTTGTTGTGCTAAATATTGATCTTTGTTGTACCAAATTTTGTTCTTTGTTCTACTAAATATTGATCTTCTTTGTTCTGTTGATTATTGATCATTGATGCTTTGTGTCACTGAGTACTGAAATTAGCTGTGCTGGATATGGTCTTTGTTGAGCTGATATTGATCTTTTGTTGTTCTTTTAATTGATTTGTTGTGCTTAATAATGACTTTTTGTGCTAAATATTGGTCTTGTGCTGAATTTTGATCTTTGTTGTACTGAATATTGAACTTTCTTGCACTGAAAATTGATCTTTGTTGTGCTAAATATTGATCTTTGTTGTGCTAAATATTGATCTTTGTTGTGCTGAATATTGATTGTTGAGTTATGCTGAATATTGAATTTTTGTTGTGCTAAATATTGAATTTTGTTGTGCTAAATATGGAATTTTTTTGTACCAAATATTTATGCTTGTTATACTAAATATTGATCTTTGTTGTGCTGAATATTGATCTTTGTTGTGCTGAATATTGATCTTTGTTGGGCTGAATATTGAACTTTGTTGTTTTGCCTTGTTGCACTGAATACTGATCTAAGTTGTGCTAAATATTGATCTTTGTAGTTCTAAATATTGAACTTTGTTGTGCTAAATATTGATCTTTGTTGTGCTAAATATTGAACTTTGTTGTGCTAAATATTGATCTTTGATGTTCTGATTACTGAACTTTATTGTGCTAAATATTGATCTTGGTTGTGCTGAATATTGATCTTTCTTGCACTGAAAATTGATATTTGTTGTGTTGAATATTGATCCTTCTTGTGCTGAAAATTGATATTTCTTTGGCTGAATATTGATCTTTGTTGTGCTAAATATTTAACTTTGTTGTGCTGAATATTGATCTTTGTTGTGCTAAATATTGATCTTTGTTGCGCTGAACACTGATCTGTGTTTTGCTGATTACTGAACTTTGCTGTGCTAAATATTGATATTGGTTGTGCTGAATATTGACCTTTCTTGTACTGAAAATTGATATTTGTTGTGCTGAATATTGATCTTTCTTGCGCTGAAAATTGATATTTGTAGTGCTGAATTTGATCTTTGTTGAACTGAATAATGATCTTTGTTGTGCTGAATATTGATCGTGAGTTGTGCTGAATATTGATCTTTCTTGCGCTGAAAATTGATATTTGTTGTGCTGAATTTGATCTTTGTTGTGCTGAATATTGATCGTTGAGTTGTGCTGAATATTGAATTTTGTTGTGCTAAATATTGATCTTTGTTATACCAAATATTGATCTTTAAGCTGAATATTGATCTTTGTTGTTTTCCTTTTATGTACTGAATACTGATTTTTGTCGTGTTGAATATTATACAGTTACTGTCTTTTGTTGAGGTAAATGTGCAGTGTTATTGACTTTTGGGAAAACAGATATTCACCGAGCGGTAGGGTGAGGTTAATATCCGTTTTCCCAAAAGTCAATAGCACTGCACATTTACTGAAACTAAAGACGGTAACTGTTTTATTCTTTTATCTAATTAATACATGAAATTTTCTATGGGTGTCAAAATGTCAAGATAAAGGTACTTTGGATTTTGCATAAAATAAATGAAATATATACATTTTACTTAGGAAAAAATTTATATGAAACGTATAAAAATTATTAATTCTAAATTTTTGCTGTCAGAAATTTAGTATCTTTTTGACGGAAATGTACATGTAGCTAACTTTATCATTTTAAAGGAAAATTGAGATCCAAAATTATATCAAGTGTATGAATTCAGTACTTGGGAGTGATTATTTGTAGTAATTGCTTGTTTACAAATCGAAAAGAAAGATTGATATGTTGCAATGCCCTATGATATGTGCCCTTTTCAAAGATGGGTCTGTGTTATTTGCAACCTTTCAGAAATATCAAGAAACGAATCAGATTTTCAAAATTATTCCACCAATAATTATTCTGACAGGTGACAAGGCTTTAAACGACGGATGTTTGTTTTATAAAAATGTCAATAATTCATTTTGCTCCACACTGGTGGGAGAATTGGAAAAAGGGGATCGACATTTTTATGTAACAAGCGTCCTTTAAATTGTCATGTAAATGTAGGCCAGTGTTGTTCCTTCTCGCCCCATGCATCTGTATAATGTGTGACAATTCTCTGAATATGCGTTGTTGACATCTGAAGACAGATATTTTCCCCCTAAATATTGTGTAACAACTCTACCAGTATAGCGGTTGTTGTTTTTTAGGTATTGAAAGTGTCTTTGTCTTTTCATATTTGCACCATTTTCTGCTTATCATGCTGATCGACACATGGGAATCTTTTTCTAGTAATACAGATGACGTCGTCACACCAGAATTTTACTTGGCAATTTGATTGGATGTTTAAAAATACGGAATTTCCCTTTTTCTAAAAATATGTCGCACGTGACGTTTTGCACGGTAATGTCCTTTTCATTGAGTGAATATCCTTTTTGATTCGTTTTACCATTAATGCAACTTTACTATAAGTATTTATATATTATAGAATATTGATCTCCATTGGGCTGAATATTGATCTTTGTTGGGCAAATATTGATCTTTGTTGTGCTAAATATTGGTCTTTGTTGTGTTAAATATTGGTCTTTATTGTGCTAAATATTGATCTTTGTTGTGCTAAATATTGATCTTTGCTGGGCTAAATATTGATCTTTGTTGTGCTAAATATTGATCTTTGTTGTGCTAAATATTGGTCTTGTGCTGAATATTGATCTTTGTTGGGCTAAATATTGATCTTTGTTGTTTTGCTTTGTTGCACTGAATACTGATCTTTGTTGTGCTAAATATTGGTCTTTGTTGTGCTAAATATTGATCTTTGTTGGGCTAAATATTGATCTTTGTTGTTTTGCTTTGTTGCACTGAAAACTGATCTTTGTTGTGCTAAATATTGGTCTTTGTTGTGCTAAATATTGATCTTTGTTGTACTTAATATTGGTCTTGTGCTGAATATTGATCTTTGTTGTGCTAAATATTGATCTTTGTTGCACTGAATACTGATCTTTGTTGTGCTAAAGATTGATCTTTGTTGTGCTAAATATTGAACTTTGTTGTGCTAAATGTTGATCTTTGTTGTACCAAATTTTGTTCTTTGTTCTACTAAATATTGATCTTCTTTGTTCTGTTGATTATTGATCAGTGATGCTTTGTTGCACTGAGTACTGAAATTAGCTGTGCTGGATATGATCTTTGTTGAGCTGATATTGATCTTTTGTTGTTCTTATAATTGATCATTGTTGTGCTTAACAATGACTTTTTGTGCTTAATATTGGTCTTGTGCTGAATTATGATCTTTGTTGTGCTGAATATTGATCTTTCTTGCACTGAATATTGATTTTTGTTGTGCTAAATATTGATCTTTGTTGTGCTAAATATTGATCTTTGTTGTGCTTAATATTGATTGTTGAGTTATGCTGAATATTGAATTTTTGTTGTGCTAAATATTGAATTTTGTTGTGGTAAATATTTAATTTTGTTGTACCAAATATTGATGCTTGTTATACTAAATATTGATCTATTGATCTTTGTTGTGCTGAATATTGATCTTTGTTGGGCTGAATATTGAACTTTGTTGTTTTGCCTTGTTGCACTGAATACTGATCTAAGTTGTGCTAAATATTGATCTTTGTAGTTCTAAATATTGAACTTTGTTGTGCTAAATATTGATCTTTGTTGTGCTAAATATTGAACTTTGTTGTGCTAAATATTGATCTTTGTTGTACCATATTTTGTTCTTTGTTGTACTAAATTTTAATCTTCTATGTTGTGCTGAATATTGATATTTCTTGTGCTAAATATCTAACTTTGTTTTGCTGAATATTGATCTTTCTTGTGCTGAATATTGATCCTTGTTGTGCCATATACTGATCTTTCTTGTGCTAAATATTGAACTTTGTTGTACCAAATATTGATCTTTGTTATACTAAATACTGATCTTCTTTGTTAAGCTGAATATTGATCTTTGTTTTGCTGAATATTGATCTTTGTTGTCCAGATTTAAACTTTCTTGTGTCGAATATTGATCTTTGTATTGATGAATATTGATCTTTGTAGTGATGAATATTGATCTTTGTTGTGCTGAATTTTGATCTTTGTTTTGCTGCATATTGACTTTGTTGTGCTGAATATTGATCTTTGAACTGCTGAAATTCAACTACCTTCAATAGGAAAATTGAAGCTGAACCTTATACTTTCATTTATGAAATTATGAAATGACCCAGAGCACCAGTTTGGCACAACAATATTGCAGTTTATATCATGGTCTATCAGTACATAAATTTTCATTACGATATCAAATGTGAACCGTAACCTCAGGACAGAGGCACATGGTCAACCCTACTTTATTTTTTTGTTTTACTTGACCTAGAGGGAAACTACAATCTTCTACACTCAAAGCATTCTAATGGATTAGAACAATACCTCACACAAACCATCTATGTAGTCTGGTTCCATTGATTTCAACAGTTTTAGACGAGTACAGTTTTCATTACAGTCAAATATTCATTATATGTTCTCATCTTTTCAAATCAATATGAATAAGAGGTTTTCAAATATTACTGACTTGAGCCATGGCCTTAAGATAATTCTACAGTAGCCAGGTATTTTATTGAATCATGGTCCTGCTACCATCTAATGAATAATGTGATCAAGTCTGATGCAATCTGGTCTAGTGGTTTCAGAATTGATTTCTTCATTGGTCCAATGTCAAACCATGTTTATTGCTGATCTCTATCTTGGACGAATCAAAATATCAATATAATTTTAAAGGGACCACTGAAAGACTAGTTTGACAATGTTTAGTTCAAACTGGTGATGTGATTTGGGAAAAAAAATCTTTGAATGCATTTCCTGTTGGCTCAAATGTTAAGCTAATGTTTTTAAAGTTGGAAACTGTTTTCGATGGTGGCCGACTTGAAGTATGTCTATGAAAAACAAACATTATTTTCATAGTTTATTATCTATGGATCATTGCTACCAAGTTTGATTTCAATAAGCACAGTAGTTTCAAATAAGAGCTTTGAACAAATTTCCAATAGGGGCAAAAGTCAAACTGTGTTCAATCATGCTGGTGGTCATCCTTATTCAGATGAACATGATCAACAAAATTTCAAAGTGGACTCCAAATAACAAGAGTTGTCAGAGGACAACATAGCTCGCCAGGGATTAGAGTGACCTCAATACATAATAAATTTGGATAATGTAATGTTTTAAAATTTTAACACCTTATCACTAAACAACTTACTTCTAGAAGCTTGTCTAAAGTTATTATAAATTGCCCTAAGGGCAAGTCCAAGGTCAAAATGTCTAATAATATGGTGCCGCCAGAATGCTTTCATCATTACAAAGTCGCATAAAAAATATGCACATCTTACCACTAAATATCTACCTTCTAGAAGCAAAGATAAAAGTTTATTAAAAATTGCCCTCAGGGCAATTTCAAGGTCATAATGTTAACAAATATGGTACCAACAGAAAGCTCTCATGGTTATTAAGTAACATACCAAATATTGAACACCCTACCAATAAAGCACTTACTTCTAAAAGCAAGGTCCAGGTCAAAATGCTCTCATCATAAAGAAGTTACAAACCAAATATGAAAACCCTACAGCTAAAAGCCTACCTTCTAGAGGCAAGATTAAATTTTTTTAAAAAACTGCCCTCAGGGCAAAGTCAAGGTCAAAATGTCTACTAATATTGTACCGCTAGAAAGCTCTCGTTATAAGGAAGTTACATACCAAATATGAACACCCTACCACTAAAAGCCTACTCTCTAGAGGCAAGGTTTAAGTTTTTCAAAAATTGCTCTCAGGGCACGGTCAAGGTCAAAATGTCCACAAATATGGTACCGCTAGAAGGCTCTCATCATAAGGAAGTTACATACAAAACATGAACACCCTACAACTAAAAGTCTACCTTCTAGAGGCAAGGTTAAAGTTTTTCAAAAATTGCCCTAAGGGCATGGTCAAGATCAAATGTCTTCAAGTCTGGTACCACTAGAAGGCTCTCATCATAAGGAAGTTACATACAAAACATGAACACCCTACAACTAAAGTCTACCTTCTAGAGGCATGGTTAAAGTTTTTTTAAAAATTGCCCTAAGGGCACGGTCAAGGTCAAAATGTCTACAAGTATGGTGCCACAAGAAAGCTCTCATCGCAAGGAAGTCACATACCAAATATCAACATCCTAGCACTTAAGGTCTCCATTCCACAAGCAAGGTTAAAGTTTTTGCTTATGATGCTGACGCTGGGGGTATGACAATAGCTCTCCGGACATTCGTCCTTGCGAGCTAAAAAGGATCATCTTTTTTACAATGTAAAGACTAAGGTTCCAAAGAAAAAAATGTTCAAGTGTAAATTTGTTGGCAACATTAAAACAAAAAACATTTACCTCAGGTCACACAGAACCCAAGAGGTATTCAAGTAAGAGAAAGACAAATCTGTAACTTTCAGTTTTCATCAGATATACTCTTATAAATACTAAGGCTTCATTCAGTGTATGACACTCAGTGGATGCCCTTGGTACTGGATTTGGCCTACTATTTTGATATTTTCGGCATTGAGTACTTATTTTATAACTAACTACTTTTGGGTTATGGCTTTCCATATAATTTGATTCTAATGCTGCTGATGAGAGGTAATACATTGGAACATGTACAGAATAATGAAATTTACTGTTTATAATGCAACTTCTGTAATTTTGTATTTATAGTTTTCATAACGAGAAAGAATTGTATATCGATGGATATCAACTAGAGTTATGTAATTTCATAATATAATAAACGAGCCTTTGGCGAGTTTATTATATTTGAAATTACATAACGAGAGTTGATATCCATCGATATACAATTTTTTCGAGTTGTTAAAACTATTTCTCTTATGATGCTATGAATATTTAGTGCCGAACTGCTGTTTATGTTTCAAATAACAACATCGTTGCTAGGTAACGTTAATCACGACCAACGAGATTTCACAGTGGTCCAATAGAAACGTCGAAAAAATAATAGCACATCACGCGTGATGTGTTATTACTTGGCGCTCGACCAATGAAATTCTTGTAAAAGCGATTCAACAAGTTCATATCCAACTCCAGCTTCAAAGTCTCGTTATGTACCGCAAATAACTATTCGTGCAAAAAATAGATAATAAGCGCGCATCATAAGAGAAATCAAAGTTTTGTACTCTTAGTATTCTCAGGACAAATATTTTTACCTGTTAACCCGAATTCTTGTCCATAAATTTTATTCCTCTTTTAGAATAGGAATTGACAAGTCAATTTTATTCTTATTTCCTTCAAGGCAAAAATGAACATGTTCTTTCTTTGTCAAGCAGTGAAGATAAATTTATCAAAATCAGACAATGCAATCTGACTATTTGTGACTACAAAAATGTACAGTATATGCAAGTACACCGTATTCTTGGCATCATAAGTTCAAGGTTACAGTTGGAAAAGTAAATAGTGGTTATAAAATTTTATGCCTACATTGTTTCTCACTTCTGAAATTTTTCGAGTTTTTTACGATAAAATCTTTCCCAGGACTAGTCATTCATCACGTTCATTGTTATTAATACTATGTATCGAGAAAATTCATTTTGGAGAATTCAATTTCTTAAGTTTTGCTTGAATTATTATTACTTCTGAAATGGGTCAATTTGATGTTTGTTTGAAGATTTATGTACATTCTCTGTTTGCAATGATTGTAGTACCTACCCTCTTATGTCTGTCTTTAGATTGACTTCTTCTCCTCTCCTACAGTAATGTACAAAACATTCAACATACAGATTTATACAGTGTACAAACAGAACCAGATATAACATATATACCCTCATGGAAATGACCAGCAATTCTATATCATTTAAAAATGCTATCAGATAATTAAATCTTATAAATTCAAAAACAAAATTTGAACAAAAAAATTATGAAATTAAGTTGTTTATCTTTGAGTAATTATAATGAATTTATTTATTTCCATTATCGTGATTATATAAAGTTTTCAATGCACAATTTCAATCAAGTTTAGGGAAAAGCTCCAGACACATGAGCATCCCTACTTGTTGAGAATTTCAGAGAGAAATTAATTCTTCGTTGCTTAACAAATCAGTCACTGGTTTATTGCATGACGATTGCAGCTAGAGCTGTCGGCAAACCAAGTTTGATAATCTTAGGTGCTACTGTACAAACACAAAATGCACATGGTTTTTCTATCATAAAGTCAAAGGTCAAAGTTAAGGTCACAGTGACCTTAGATTTGAACACGACACATTGCCTTCCAATAATGCATCTACATACCAAATTTGATAATCCTGAATGCTACGGTACAACAGTTCTGCTCCGGACACGATAGGGGACGGACGGACTGACAGAGGGACAAGGTGAATCATATATTCCCCCCAAACTTCGTTTGCGGCCTTATAATAATATGCAGATGCAAAATAAGAACAGGAAATTAGATTTGCAGCCCACATTTGTCCTGGAGTTTTCTTGTGTTTCAATACCCACATGAGCATTTAAAATATTGACATGTATGCATGCCTGTCAACCCCGATCCAAACAGGCCAAATGGTTATATCATTGTGCTGGACAATTTCAGTGAATTTTGACTAAATGTGAAATTAACAGCCTGTTAAATTGTGTTCATTTCATGACTGAAGGCTGTGACTGTTAAATTGTGTTCATTTCATGACTGAAGGCTGTGACAACATGTGTTTGCATCTTTAACAGTGATTCAGGCTCACTGCGTCTTAAACATTTGCCGAATGTCTCTTTTAATACTTCTACCAAATCATTATTTCTCCAAATTTATTGCATCAAAAAAATTTCTATCTATATCAAAAGGGGTATTTTTATTTGGTCAATTCAGATATGATCAAGGTCATTTTCATTAGGAATTTTACAAATCACACTGGCTCCTTAAAACAATAGCAATGATACATCTGTATTTCAAAGAATACATCTTGTAAATTATTTTTACTAAATGACTTATTTTTGCAGATGGAAACTCCAGAAAAAGTAATGGAAAACTAGTTTTACAGAACTGGAATAAATGAGCTTAATATTAGAAAATTTCACTTGTGAACCTAACTATGCTCTTGACTTTACTGATCACATCCATATTTTCATTCTCAATAATACAGTATTTTTAAACAAATGTATAAAATAATTATAACCAACCTAGTACAATACAAGTATATATTCAAATAACACATACCTTATTCCTCGTATTAAGTGCCCCACACCCTTAATGTTGTTTGAAATCCTTAAGTGTCCCCTCAAAATTCCAACTAGAAACCGTCATTTCCGTATTTACTTCATACATTTTCCGTGATTGATTTGTTTTCATCAATTCTGCATGTGTATGCATCTGAGTTTCCGGACATAAACAAAAGAGTTCTCACATTTTTCGTTTGAATTTCGGTACAAACAACTGATCCGCCTTATTCTTTTCTTCTACTTGTCAAAGATTTGGATAGTTGAAGCATTTTTACAATGATTACATTGTGTACTTATAAAAGATTGAAGAATTTTGTTGCCAGAGCTTCATTTTGGAACACGGTTTTTGTTCTACTTAATAAGCAGCCCCATTTTCAAATTTTCTAAGAGCCCTGGGCGCTTAATACGAGGAATACAGTACATGTATATATTATTAATCGAAATATCATTTTTGATTCCAAAAGAATGTAAATCTATAAACTTGACATGATCCTCAAAGATATAAAACTTTTATATTATTGTTTTTCAATTTTGTATCAATTTCCTGACTAATATTTTCAACATCAAAATTAAACATTTCTTTTGTTATTTTTTTTTACTTTTTTAATTTTACTTTCTTTCCATTTAAAAGGTTTAATTAATTTAAAGTGGAAAAACCAAAGATCTTTATAGATAATTTTTCATCACCAATTTACACTGTAAAATCATGTTTCACCATACATGAATTTAATAATAAAAATCTCACATTTACATAATAAATACAAATTTCAAACATTCATTTCACAAGTACATGTATACAAAACATACAATTAACACACAAAATCCATCAATTGAAGTACAATATTATATTTTTACATATTTGAATTTATTTCCTTGAAAGGGGAGATAATCAGTAGTCTTCCTTTCAAAAGGTAACCATAAAAAATGCAGTAAATTGTGTTTTTCAAGGTTTTTATGATTAAAACATGCAACAAAATTACTATTAACCAATCTTAGTGATTGATTTATTGATTTCTGTTTAAAGTCTCTAAATGTATGAAAATTTACTATCCTCACTCATGTATAGCTCTCTCCTTAGCTACATGTGTATCTTTCGATTTATTGTTCTCTGCCAGCTCTTCAATGTTTTGATATTTTGTCTTTTAATTTTTTTGTTTGTATTTGTACTGAAGAGATACATGTATAAATTTGTCAAAATGGACATCTGCTGAACTAGAATTTAATGCAATTTCTTTATTTTGTCGTTTCACATATTGAAATGATGCAATCTTCATTTTGTCAAATTGTTGGAGACTTGATGATGATTTAGGAGTCCTGCTTATTTTATCCCCACACCTTTTTTGTGTTTCTTTGTATTATGTCATAAATTTTTTGCAAACATTCCAATACATTGTTACAAAAACAGCAAAAACAATATCCAGAAATACAGCACTATTACTTATTCATGTTCATTTTGATGAATTTTGTTTTTGTTATTTTTTTGTTTTCTTTTTTATTTATTTTTTTTTTTGGGGGGGNGGGGGGGGGGGTTTACACCAATGCTTTTTTTGTTGCCTTCATGTTTGTTGGAACAACTAGGTGTCCAGAGTCATAATCATCATTTCATTTGCTCCTTCGGTATTCTTTCATACCACTGGGCCGGTATCTCTGCTGGTGGACGGTTCGATCCCGAGGATATCATCTGCTCAGTAGCGTAAGTTTACTTTATCCATGACAAAAAAAAATCAAAAGGAACGAATAACGGCCTGAGACGTCTCCCCTGTTAAAAAGGTCCCTTACCGATGAAGCTATGGACATGGGTTCATTGGGACAACTAGGTGTCCCCAGTTGTAGTCATCACTTCATTTGTTCCTTCCCTATTCTACTGCCATTGTTTAATAATTTGCTTTTATCTTTGTGATGATAACTCCATTTGTGTTGCCTGTATTACCATCTGTTGCAATTCTTATTTCTAGATTTGTAATTTTCTGACTTTCTGCTTCAGTATCCATTTGCAGATGTAATGTATTTGCTGTATTCACTCTTCATTTTACATGGGAAAGCCTAAAGATGCAATATGAGCTATGGAATTTCCTGTAACTAAAGAGACCACCATATTTAACAAATGAAAGGGCTCCCGACATGAACTGTAGAATTTTCTCATACAAATTGAAGATACAGTATCTTGGTCTTAAATAATTTTGGTCGAAGTTAAGAACCTATTTCTCAAGTTGAACGTTATGATCATTTTGAAGAGACTTGAGAGTTGAAAACAAATTTGCCATTCCTTGTTAAGTTTTAAATGATCGTTATAGCCATGATCAGACCCTTCTATGAGTTATGTCACATATACACCTACATCCAATTTTCTTCAAGGTCTAAAATGAGCTCCTCTTCCAAATTTCAAACAGTAACCATATTATCTCATGCATCTTCATATTGTATACTACATTTGTGAAATACTTCATCAAAATCCATTGGGCCATTTAGGACATGAAAGGACAAGGTACATGGGGGACAGACAGACTAACATAAGAACAGGGTGATTCCTATATTCCCTGCAGTGGAGGTATATTAAGCTTCGCTCCATCAATCCAAAAGTCACATGCATTGAATTAAATTTAACCTTAAACTCAGTCAGAAATATAGGAAAGTCTACATTTAGCAGGGAGGGGTATGAACTAAAAGGTATGATTAGAATTCTCGTGAGACAAAATGATGTAATTGATGTCATGGCAAATCACAAATGAATTGCAGATTTTAAGCGCAGCCTGGTGTCACAGAAATTACATTTCAGTGCATGCAAGATGTAATAATCTTGAGACAACCGTACGTAAGATTTCAATCATTATCTGATTCAGTTCACAGCCTCATCAGAGAACATATGACATCTTACCCCCTGGTGTCCACGATTTGTTGATCTTGCATTTTTGCTGCTGTTACATTCTACACATGGACACATATTAAAGTGATACATTTACAAATTTTACATCATTGATTTTGACATTTAACCACTGACATTTTATTTCATTTTCAGACCTTTCACTCTTTTTCCTCGATTCTTTATGCACTTATTCCAAACACTTTTCATTCTGAAATCATTCCTCCATGACATGAATCTGTTTATTTCCTTTTCCAATGATCTTTTGCACATTTTCATTTTGAAATACGCTAAATCCGAACACCATTAATATTTAGATTCCATCCAACATTTTCGAATCAGTAACGGAAAATATGCCATTTTTCTCTCCTCTTTTCATTTTTAATCTACGTAATTGCATCTTCTATTTACATTTTTCCTCTGAATAAGCTATTTTCAAATACTGCTCCGTTATCAATTATAACCTTAGATTCCTTCGATAAATTTTCCCATAAAGCATAAAGCACCAGACCATCCAATTTATTACACACATTTTTCCTTTAAACTTCTTCCATTTCCAATCAGATTATTTTTGCATATCCCAAGCATAGAATCGCCGGTTTGAACATTTCCTTATGCTCAATTTGCTATCCTAAATCCTTCTTGTATAAAATGGTTGATATATTTGACATTTTTCTATATCCCCGTTTAGGAACGGAAATTAAAAATTCAGAAATAAATAATAAAAAAATTAATAAATAAATAAAGGAATGCATGAAGTCGTAATTTCTTTTTTTCTTTATTAAAAACTTGAACTTTTATGGTGTAAATTTTGTATAAAAATAACATAAAATAAAAGTAAAAAAGTTAAATGCGTATAAAATGTAAAAATAAAAATAAACGGATTTCCATATATCATATGAAAAAATTCATAAATCGCCTCAGTTACATTTATACAGTAACAATTTAGTTTGCTGTAAACGAATGTCTAGAAGTTTGAAATTACTGAATAATTTTGAAAAATAATTAAATTATGAACAGTCTTCTTTTATTCCAAAATCATTATGCCGAAATAAATATGGACTGGAATTGGACTCTTCAGGACATCAGTTGGTAGCATCTGAAATTCAGACATCAAGGTGATATCCAGAACAGCATGGACGAATAACATCTACTTCTTGGAAATTTCCCGCACAGTGGATACCTCCAATCCAAGCAACATTTGGGTACTGGAACATTCTTTCGACCTTTGTAATTATTCTCCTCGGTTGGAGGGAGACTTTTATCAAATATTGGCCCAAAAATTTTCAGGTAATCTGATGGATTTTTAGAGTCTTAAAACAGAGAAAAAGACTTTCCAATACAAAATGGCACCATAAAAAGACTGACTTTTTTAAAAGTTCCAATTACATATTAAACAGTTCATTCAAAATGAGCAAAATTACAAAAACCGGACTTCCATTTTTCATAAAACAGTCCATCTAACTAATGAAAGACACATCTTGACAAAAAACTTTAGAAGTCTTTTCTTCGGAATTCAAACTTTTAAAAAAATGAAAGACAATGCCGAACTTCTTCCTCAAGATTTGGCTTTAAAACATAAACTTGAATCGGAATTTTAAAAACTTGAACGGAACACATTCTCCACCATTTCTCTTCATTATGCTTTCATATTTCTACAAATACGGTATTAACTTAAATACAAAGACGATCTTGATTCTTTGAATTTCTTTTCGACTCTTTTTATCTTCTTTCTTTATTCTTCCCAGATTCTAGGCAACCCTGCAAACTTAAAAAATGGATTAAATACCCACGGCCTTGAAAGGCTGGTTACATGCCCTTTACTGGTCTGTGCAAGGTCAACCATTTACCATTTCCATCATACTAACCTTTGACCCTGTTGGAGAATCCAGTTTCCTTCTTTTGACATCTACAACGAGAGAAAATAGACTGCTAAAACAATTCATAGCACAAATTGATTATCATTTTGGGTAAAATGTACACTAAAACAAAGAAATGGAAGAAAGCAACATATTTATCTCCACGTCTTGTTTTAATTCACATACTGTATAGGGCTATATATTTTGTGGTATGAAGTTTTCCCTGTCTTCAATTTACAGCAATTTTCTTATTACTGAATGCACTCACACAATAGAAAAATTGGTAGCTCTCCAGGTATATACAATAGGTTTCTTAACAGAAGTTCGACCTTCAAGGTAGAAAGGTCACATACCCATTCATTGTATGGACCAGTTTACCTGGTGTCAATTTCATCTGGAAACAAGTTCATCCAAACTTGTTTTTAAAATTGAAATAGTCAATTAAGAATAAACATGCATTTTTTCATGTAATAAGGTTAGAAATCAAACAGTTGTACTATTATTGTTTAAATTTAGTCTATATAAAAATTCATCCCTTCTCTTTATTTGTTCCAATACATAATAATAGTTCAAATGTACTTTATCTCTGTGGGTGAAATCAACATCAGGTAAATTGGCACACACCCAACTACATGTATGAATGGGCATTTTGTTACAGGTAATTAAATGTTGTAAATATTCTATAATGTATTTTATTCATTGTTTTTATTTTGTATGGCCTTAATATTATGTAATTTGTTTGGCCTAGTTATGTAACTTGTTTACAATAAACAATGGTCAAGGTTATTACCCCTTAGAACATATAAAAATTTCTAGAATTTTAATTTAATATTTAACACATAGAATTTTCTAGAGGTTTTCCTTATATAATCATTCTAGTCATGCGATTGTTAGTTGATTAGAATGTTCCAGTTGTATCTTGAGGAAAGATTTTTCTGGAAATAATAAATGTATTTATATAAGGTAGCAGAAAAGGGTTGAGTCAGTCAGTTTAATAAGTTTACACAGGATTAATTAGTTTATACAGGATTATCACGCACATCTTTTGTATTGGAAATCGACATCAATTATTGTGAATCTATTCAACTATTTAGTGAGGATTATAAGGATTATTCTATTGGACATTTATTGGTGGAATTAAGTGAACTGTTCATTTGGATTATTACTTGGACTTCATTATTGTCAGATAAGTCAAATATTGTATTTAATTTGTAAAATAATTATTTTTTGTCTGATTAAAACGTTAATTTGAGCCAGTTTTGTTTTATCATTGCTAACTTCAATTTGAAATAGTTTATTGGTAGTTTCTGCCACATAACAGAAATTTGATGACCTTTCTACCTTGAAGGCCAAACTGCTTTTGAAAAACCTATTTGATTACCTGGAGAGCTACCAAAAATCCTATTGAAACTGCATTCAGTAACAGGAAAATTGCTGTAACAACCATACAGTAAATTGCACTGGCACAAATAAGTTTCTACTTGACAGAGTGTAACAGTTTGTAATCTTACATAATTCTGAATACTTCAGTATTCTGACCTCATAATCCATATACAAAATTTCCTAAAAAGCAATCACGATTAAAAAAGTCCAATTGTTTCCAGTCATCAACATGCCTACATGTATTTTTATACTTTAGACAATCAAAATATTATTCATGTACATACATGTACAAAGTCTATATGTATATTTACATGTATATATAAGTACATATTTTTAACTCTGAAAAGTTCAAACAACATTCAAGATTTAGTGTTAAAGCTCTGTCAGCTGATTTTTGCATTACATCGAGCCCATCTGGGTTTACTTTGTCTGGTCTTTCTTTGGTTATCCAGATGTTTCATACAGTAAAACCTGGCTAAACTGAACCCTGACTAAACCGAAAACCTGTCTAAACCAAACAAAATGTAAAGACCCTTTCTATCAATTTCGTTATATTTTGAACCTGTGTAAACCAAACAACTGTCTAAACCGCACAAATTCTTCAGTCCCAGAGGGGTTCCGTTAACATAGGTTTCACTGTATTTATTTTAACTGAAGAGACACACATATAAGTTGTTGAAATGGCCATCTACTCTTTGCACAGCATTGTCACATGTTGCACATGTCA